>VYZP01014131.1:274-14978 GCA_013400635.1 Hypocryptadius cinnamomeus
TGAAAGTGCAATCTCAGTAAAGGCCATTTAAATATTTAGGCAAGAAATACCAGTTAGGAAAAATGCACTGCTGCATTTACACCTATTGTGTTCAGTTTGGAAATATTGCCAACAGCACCCCTTAGAAGGAACTTGAGTCTGCTTGGATATAGATTTTCTAATGACTACCCCAGGGCAACTACCAGAGAGGATGGCCACATCTANTTCTTAGCTCCCTCCCATGAATAATAGCCCAAGGTCCCATTTTATAAGCTCCTGTGTATTTTTTTCCCTGGTGATTCTAATACCACTGGGATTTGATAGTCTTAAAACATTGACAGTACCTCAGGCTCTCAAAATTCCAGCCTGGCATTCATGTTCAGCAATGTCTGTAGCCACATCTATCTAAAGTTTATGCAAATACACTTGGGCTTGTTCCTGTAAATAATTTTTGTGTGATTATATAAGCTAATTTAAAAACCATTAAGCACTGAATGAACATTTGTATCAACAAACCGGATTTCTGTGCTCTGAAACCACAATTTTCAATAAAAAAATTATTGATTCTGCCTGTGAAACTGCTGTGAAACTTGATGAAGGATGTATATGCAAGACTGCATATTTGACCCTTGAGAAGAAAATGTTTATCAAGTAGCAAGAGAATCTTCCAGAGAATATTGTTTTCAGGCCACAGGACACATTCAAAGCTTTCATGATTTAACAGAGTAACTCTAGACTAGGCCAGACCCTTCTATTTTCTACCTTAGCAGCAAAAATAAATCTATATTGGTGCACTCATATTACTGAAGAGTAATGCATCATACTCACATCCTCATTGATTTAGTTTAAATAACTCCTGAGTTTCTGCAAGCACACTGGCTATAGGTGTAGGTTGATATAGGTACCATTGCAACATAACTAGTTAATAAAAAGCTTGCAACTCGTATTTGTAACTTTTATGACATGTTGAAGAGTCATGGTAAAGAAATTCAATGGCACAAGACAAGACTGCAATTCTCCCTCTTTCATGTATTTAATATGAAATACATGCTGCAAAAATAAAAGGAAAAAATAACTGTCTATATACCTGGCACTTTTGCTTTACAGATCCCTGCAGTCATCTTTTAAAGACCACTTCAGTTTCCTACTTGTTCTTAAGCTGAATTCCAGTTGCAGTTGTAAGTTGAATGGCAGTTGCAGTTCTAACATCCTCCTGTTTCAGTGCAGGCTTTTTTGGCAAAATATCTGGAAGATGAGTTCAAAGCAGCNTGAGAGGATTATGAATTGTTTCAGTGTTGAAATAGAGTGACTTCAGGGGTTATCAACAGATGTCTCAGATTAATGAGTCATAGTTACTGTAATTCAACTAGGTTGTGTTTTGGGGTTTTTTCCAGAGACAAGACATTAACTCCACCAGACAATATAATAGAAAACAATCACTGCAAATTTAACAGCAATTTCTGCCTAGCAGGGCAAGAATGGAAGCTCTGTGTGTATTCTTAGTATGCAAATAAAACGCACAAAACTGAAATTGTGGGGGTGGGGGGAAAGACAGAAATCATAAAACTTGCAAAGACTCTGTCAAGACAGGAAGTCCTGCAATCCATGTGCCTCATAAATAGATCTGTGTCATTAGGTGACGTAGGGGACACTGAACTGAAAGGACATATATATTTCTGCTAAATGGCATGTGAGCTCCTGGGGGTTTTTTTAATACAAAAGCTTGAAATTTGTAAAAGAAAAAGTTTGTTGAAACTTAAAATACCTTTCAGTTCTGAAAATATTTTTTTCAGGTTTTCAGGCCATCCAAAGTGAGGAGAAATGTAAAGTAAGTCTGGAGATTGGGTGGGTGGGTGTGTGTGTGTGTACAATGATGTCACTAGGATGCCTCATTAAGACAGACAGACTGACTTAGATTTTAATCTCAGGAAAGCTTTTAGAAGACTGAGGAAAAAACCATAAGGGTTTATTAACCAGAAAGTGGGACAGTTTTGACAACAGTCTGAATTACAAGCATATCAGTTGCTCTACATCAGAACTGATAAGAATGTAATGAACTTCCAAGTTTTAATTGAGGGAAACATACACATACATGTAAAATAGTCCCAATCATTTCTGAATAGGTTTTGTACAGTATTACGNGCAACATAAGAGGAAGGTGAACACTGAGGTTTGGATGGCACAAAGCGGTCTTATGAGATCTTAATTTATCAGTTGTTTCTAAGTAGCCTTCTGAATCCCACATCAAGATTTTCAGACCCTGTGGAAGCAGAACCTACACATAAAAGGGTGGTGGCTGGAGCAATCCCACTCTTTGTGGAAACTCTATGGAATCGATACCAGAGGAGAGGAAATTCTGATTTCTACACCTCTCCCTCCCACCCAAATCTTTCTTTTGAACAGAGTGGATACAAGATGAGGAGAACTATTACCAGCAGAAATGGTAGAATTGAAGCCTGAGATCTACAAAAAAATCTGTTGACCCATAGAGATCTAGGAAGAGCCATGAGGAACTGAATAACCAAAACAGAAGTATAGCTACTCAGCCAACTTACTTCATTGAATTGATGTACTCTGTGAGTAGAAATATACTTTTATAATAGGTATAGTAACTATAGGTGGCTCAGCTCTTTCAAAATAGCATGGAAAAAATTTTCATGTTTTAGCCATGCTCCAGAATATTTTTGTCAGTTTTTGGACTTCAAAAATAACAAAGTGTTTTCTGCTCTCTTCTTCCTGCTATATGAAATCCTCAGACAAATAACAGAGTGACTAACACCCTTTGCTATGGAAAGAATGAAACTGAGTATTTAGAGAGTTGCCAAATGCAGAATAAACAAACTGATACAACAATTTCCCCTCTCTATCTAATATGGTGATCTTAGTTGGAGTTTCAACATCAGTCCTGAAATCCTGAGACAGAACAGTCCTCCAAACAAATAATATCTCTTTGAATGTCATTTTAGAAGAAGCAACTTACTCTGCTGAAAAGTGGAAGCTGCTGATACCACAATATTATCCTCTCATGGTAACAGTATCATCTCTTTTCATGCAATGTAACTGTTTCTTCCGTAGTAATTTAAGCCATGGAGTCCTGTGACTGCAATTTGTGATTCTAAGACAGTTCTCGGAATATTTCCCAGCACTCTCAGTGATTGGCAGCTCTGTAAAAAGCAATAGCTAGCCCAACTATCCATCAAACAAATGAGTGGTAAGTCATTTGGAATTTCTCCCAATGCTATTCAGTTTTCTGTTGAATTTAATTCTGTTGTGTGTAGGAGAGGTTTCCCAAAGGTTAATAACTGTGTCATTCTATATTTTTCTCAGAAAACGGAGAGCTAGAAAACCATATTTCAGACTAATTGTGTGTAAAATACTTTTAATAATAGTCACCTTGAATTATGGAAAATAAAATGTAAATGATACAAAAATTAAATGTATCTGAGGGCTTTTTATTTTATATTTTCTTCAGAATGAATCGTTCAAGTTTGTTTAAGAGTGCTGCTCAAACTTTCTAGAAATTTTGAAGGATACTGGGTTTTGTTTTCCTCCCCTTTTAAATGAATCTAATGTTAACATCAAAGATAAGACTAGGAGATACCTCCATTCCTTAGTATGACCAGCCCAGAACCCTTTGCTGGAGAGAAATGTTTGTTACAAGGAGAAATGAGAGGGCATTCTTTCATTTTGAGATGTTGTTAGCTGAAGGGGTACTGCTCTTTTCTGCGTGGACTAAACTACAGAGCACTTGGGTTATGTTTCTCTCTGGTCCAGATCAATCTCCAGCTACATGTTCTACTTCCCAGGCACATGCTATAAGCATTCTATTGTGAGCTGTTCTTGGTGAGAATGTTCTCCATGGCTACTGCTGAAATTTTGCCATTTCCCAGAAAGGAAAGGAAGGATTTCTGGTGTCAGAGCATAAAAGTCAGTACTGAGACACTTTGGACTTTACATGAACATCATCCAGATTGTGTTCTTTAAAAAACATAGAAACAACCCCTGGGGCAAGAATCAAACCACATTTCCTCCTTCCAGCTCACTTGTCTTAAATATTACACTCATTTGCAGAATAAAATGGACCTCCTTCTCTACAAAGTGCTCAGAAAAGCTATGAATAGATGCCAATTTAAATATTTCATTTTAACTTAGTGTATGAGCCCCATCAGTGAAGAACAGTCCCATAGTCCCAAAGAGAAGCAAGACTCAAGGGAAACAGGCAGTCAAAAAAGAGAGTTCAGTAGTCTCAAGGTAAAAGGGCAGCTGAACTGAAATTGTGTCCTTTCCACCGCTACCACACTCTCTTGCAGTCAGATTTTTCCTTTCAAGTCTAGTCCTTGAACAACACTGATGTGTTTGTGCCCCTCATTCTGAGGTTTAACAAATGTTTCTATCCAGAGCAAGCTGCTGCTGCCACTGAGTGAAGGAATCCAACCTGCCTGCCCTCTCTCTGGTTTCTGTTCCTGTAGTTTGTCCTATCTTGTATCAAACATTTATGAGGCCACAGTCTAAACTGGATCAGGAAACTGATCTGTCTGAACACTAGTGGTTATTTTTCCTGCTGGGTTAGTTTCTAGCTAGGAGAAGGTTTCTGAGTTAGTGTGCCATAGAGTCACATGAACATCTGTGTAAGCACAAAGGTTGGGGCAGCACAGGGGCAGGAACAGGCAAGCAAGAGGAAGAAGGAGTAGAGTGTGGAGTAGACAGATCTACTTCCATTAGCAGTGCCTGTGTATGCCATCTTGTGTTGCTTAAGCCTTGCTCCAGGGAGCCTGGGGCTAGATTTGCAGAAGTATTCACAATTACAAGTGAATTCCTGGGGAGATGTGCTTCTGGAAAAGAAGAGCTATCCCTTCCTAACCACATTGGAAAGCCAGGTGGTAGCTATTTGATCTATGAAATGGGGATAACAATATCACCTTACAGGAAAGGGCTAAAAATGCAGTTGTTGCTCTTTGTGAAACACTCTGTTCTGATGAACACTCCAGATCAGCCTAGCTGGCAATACATCCACCTGTCTTCAAGGCTAGAGAACAACAGTTTGCAGAAAGGAAGGCATGGAGCTGCACTCTGATTTTCCAGGCTTCAGAGAAACTGGGGAAAAGTTATACAATCATGTAATTGCAATTCATATTGTAGAGTGGCTATGCCAAAGAAACTTGAAATAAAGGTATATGCAGATGGTATTTGGGATTTATTACTTTTGAGTATTTGAATTTTCATCCCTAATCTTTTAATGCATGGGAAGGGAGTTTTTTATTAAATAAAGCAGAGAAATTCTGCTTATGTTGTTTTAAAATACTTGAATGGTATGATTTAATGGCTGACATTGTATCACATCACTTGCAAATTTGAAACAAAGAACCCTCTCTCCAGAAACTTCCCTTTTGTTTTACCTTCCTGTCAGGCAAGGAAAATGTCTAATTTTCCTTCTCTTTTCTTGCACTTTCTCCTAAGCCTGTAGTACTGTGACTACTTGACACATTATGCTGACTTACTGTACATTGGTCTAACCAGCCGTGTTCTTGCTCCAGGTACTAAATTAAAACCAAAAGGTAACATCAAAATAATATTTTTAAGTATTCTGATGTGCATCAAATAAAATGCAGTTGTTTTTTTTTTACAAAAAAACCTTTCAGCCAAGATTATTAACTATGCCTTTATTATTGAAAAGCCTTCTTGATTCATAAAGTTAATGGCTATGTCATGCCTCTGTAAATGCAGACTTGAGGCATGCTCTGAATGTGTGTTTTGCAATTCTTCTCTGAGGAATTTACAGCTGTCTAGGCCCTAAGTGGCTCCCATTAGTACAGTTTGTGGGCTTTTTTCTCTATTCCAGTGGTTTGGCAGACCATAGAAATGCATAAGAATAACGCAGATCCTTGCAAATTGTGAGAAAGAGGCTGCTGACTGCAAAGCAGGACAGACAGGCTTGGCAGGAGGAAGCAGCAATGTGGTTGGGTGCCTCTGTGAGCCCACAGCTGAGAGGTCACAATTCTGGCCTGTCAGACTTGACACTGATCATTTCATTTTGTACTTCCTACTTGACAATTCCTTCATACCAGCCTTCAGGCTCACCTGCACACTTTGCTTCATGTGCTGCTTTGTTGCAAATGCTCCTGCATGCTTTATTTTCAAATCCGTTTTGAGGGAAATCCTTCAATATTTCTACAATGTTAAATTTACCAAAGTGTGAAATTTCCTTGCATTTATAAAAAAATACATTTTTCCACCTCTAGCTAATGTGTATTTCTCACATTGAGTTTTAATGACTTCAAATACTTTTATGCCCTATTGGTAATTACCCGTGCCAATTAAATGGAACAGATTTACTTCAGGATGAATTCTTATAAACTGCAAAGAACATGGCTTTAAAATGCTTCTGAAGTCCCTTAGAGAGTTCAAATGGCTGTATGAGTTACCAAGAATTATAACTGGTGAAGTCAGGGAGTGTTTATATCTACTTGATGTCAGAAAAGGCCTGTTGGTGAGTGAAAAAAAGAAAAAAACCACAGAAGTTATAATTCACAAGATGCTGCCTTTCCTGCCAATGCTGGCTAAAGAAGTTGCCTCTTGTCCCTGTCCCCAGTGCCCCAAAGCACAAGTGGCCTTTCCTTATGGCAGTATAACTGTTTGTGTTCTATAAACTGGATCACTGAAATGATCCATGTGAAAGATGGACCTCTAATCTCCAGGGCAATAATGCTAGAAAACACTCCAAGAACCTAAAGCCTTCCCCACATATAGAGACTTCCTGAGAGAATGAATATCCTGGAATGCACTGATCTTGGGCTCTATCAAATCATCCCTATGTGAATTGCTTCATCTGTTTTTCTGGGGAGCTGTATATCCAAATTGTAATGCTTCTTGGAAGGGTGTGCTGGATACAAACTTTCACATGCTCGTTGTTCATCAATGAATAAATTATGCGCTCAGTTTCAGGGTGGTTCAGGTTCTTAGTCAGATTTTCCCTGTGCTTCCAACAGCTCCAGCCAGCTGTACTCAGAAACAGTCCTACTATTTACCCTTTCATAAAGCCAAATCTTCAGAGAGCAACATAAATATTAATTAATTTGCACTCACCTTGCTGTTCTGACGTAAATAACTGTATCATTTTCCCTGTTTGTTTAAAGGACAATACTAAACCAGAAATTAAGTGACTTGCCTATGGTAACACAGAAAGTTAGTGACAGAAGAAGGGTTGGCATTCAAAAATCATTAGAGTTTTTGAGGCTTTTCTCTACACAGGGAAACCAGCTGTGCATCCTTCATTCTGTAACAGCTAGTCAAGCAGAGACTGGTGTGTGACTGCTCTATAAAAGAGAAGAGAGTCCTTTTGTTCTGGAATTAGGTGTGCATTATTGAGGCAAGGTAATTATTTTGGAGTTATCCTGTATACCCCTCTTATCCTTCTTATTTTAGATCAGCTCTTCTGATGACTTCCTTACATAGGCTGGGATTAAACTCTAAATTCTCCTTCTCTCCCCGCCTTAAACCTAATTAATAACTGCTTATTATAACGACACAGCAAAGTTTGTACTTGCACAAAAAGAAAATAAATGAGTTCTGGATATTCTGACACCTGTGAGAACACATCTTGCTCTTGAGTACTGCTGGCCCCTAATGACAGCTCTGGACGGGGAGAGTCATGCAAGAGGGAGAGTGTGGTGAGAGCAGCGTCTCACAGCAGCAGCCCTCACACCAGACCCCTGCAGAACCAGAAGTCAGCCTCTCAGGGATTTCCTGGGATTCAGGGAGAAGCTGCAGGGGCCCAGGAACAGCAGCCAGCTCCTGGCTGGACTGCAGGCAAGGGTGTGTGCAGATAGCACACGGGCTGGGCTGGTGCTGCGTGTCAGAGCCTCTCCCTCCCTGTGCACCCCTTCTGAATGTCTTCCTTATCTGAAGATCTGACGCAGCAGCAGCAGGGTGTGAAGGAAGATCATACAAACCGTTTGAGAATGTGCTAGCCTCATTAACCTCATTAAAGAACTTGCAAGCCAGAGCCTCACTATCTAAATTCCTCTGATGAAGGCAAATTCAATAACTGCACACCACAGTTCCTAATGCTGCAGTCACATCCAATGCTGTTGTGTGTATGAACCTGAGGCCTGTAAGCCTCTTTGGACTTCCCTTTATAGGACTGGGGCTCCAGCTGCCAATAAAAAAGTTTTCATTTGAGTGACAATCAAAAACCCCCACATTCTTTTAAAAGTAAAAAATCACTTCAGGTGGGTGACATAAGATAAATGTTCCTGTTTTTTTTTTTTTTTTTTCCTAGCTTGTCAATTCTACTTTTTCTTCCATGCCAGAGCAGCACTGGGATCAGTTCTTTGTCCATCTGTAATGTTTCTTCTTCTCAGAAAAATGAGATTAGGATTGTTTTTTGTGACCCCATAACACCAGGAGTCATGACTTCAAGTTGGGAACCTGTAAAAGAATCATTGCTCTCTGGAAATCCAGGTACCAAACACCATGATATTTAAACAACAGTCCTGAAGATCCATTAGGAACACCTTCAGAAGGTATCAAGCCACATGGATCTGTATGTAAGTTTTGTTGGTCTTTGCTGTCTGGACATTCCTGGAAAGTGAATGGGATGTGAAGCGAGCATCTCTGCGGCAGAGCAGCTGCTCACTGCAGCTCGGTTGCTCTAGCTATCACCGTGCTGCACACTGCTGGAACGTCGCCAGTCCAAATCACAGTGTCCTAATTTCAGGGAAAGCTTCACTTAAAGTGGTTTAACTGAGATTGTTAATGTTCTGCCAAGCCAAGGACGGTAACAACCATTATCCAGAATATGTTACCCGCAGCTTGTTTTCAAGATTCTTGCCATTTGAAAACAGAGCAGCGTTCCTGCAGAACAAGAGCTGATGTTTGCGTATGCTTTTTTTCAGATGTGCCTTCCCACATTTTTAATTTGTTTTCTGTGATGGATATCTAAGGGAGAATCCATTTTAATTTGACTGGCAGCAAAAGAGCTCGGGATATACTATCCGTATGGTACCGGTAGGTTTTGACTTTGTGTTAGCAGCTACAGTAACCTTCTCCCTACAGGTCTCCAGGAGGCTGGAAAGTGATGTAAATATCAAAATGGTAAGAAGTCAATGAAAACGCAGGGAGCTCGGCGCGGGCCTGAGCCGCCCGCTGGGCCCGGCGCTTGGCTGTTGCCATGGGAACGCCGCCGGAGCGCGGGCGGGCTGCGGGGGCCTCCTCTCGCGAGAGCGGCGGCGGGCGGAGCGCGGCGGGGCGGGCGCGGGGTGAGCTCATCCTGGGCTGCGCGGGCGGGGAGCGCCGCGCTCAGCCCAGCCCANCGCCGAGGGCGCCCTGCGGCGGGGGACGCGCTCCCCCGCGGCCCGGAGCGGCACACGCCGCTCGCCCCCACGGCTCGCTAGATAACTTGTCTCTTGTTCGCCCCCGTAAGTTGCACTTACACCTCTCTCTTTTTTTTTCTTTTCTTTTTTTTTTTTTTTTCCCCTTCTTTACTTTTTATAACCAGCGAGGGTGTAGTGGGACCGGTTTTGTTCCGAGCCGGTGCTGAGACCGCAGAAGTGATAACAATTAGGTGATTTGGGGGCAGTGCCGGTGGAGATGTTCTGAATGCTCCGCTCACGAGGAGGCGGGGTGGAGGAACAAAATGTTTGCGGATGGTTGATTTCTTCACTGGGAGCCTGGAAAAGTGGGAAAACAAGGAATGCCTTAAACTGAATCTTAAGGGGAAGGAGGAGGTGGAGAAGCAAGGAAAGGTAGATGCGAAGGCGAATGATTACCTTCTTAAGCCGAGTTTGTTTGCCCTTCCCCTCTTTTATATTGCATGAAGTTCTGATGTTAACGTTCTCCTGCTATATTTAGAAATAACTGTGTTGTTTGTATTGGATATCTGTGATGCAGCTTCAGCTCATGTAATGAGGAATGCACTCATTCATGTCTGGTAAAGCAGCGACACAAAATGGGAATTGCTCAACTTAATGAAGATCTCCTTGTATAACCTTGGCCACAACATCTGTATATTTTAGTTTGAGGAGGCACGTTTTAACCCATAGAATAAAACAGAGGCTTTTTTTTTTTTGATAATATCGCTTACCAAATCGTGTTTCAAAAATTTTACCTGCAAAATGGCTTTAAAAAATTTGAGTGATGCTGCTTTAATGAACCCGTTACTGCATGCTGAATGAAGTGCATCTGTGAGCACGGAGCCCTGGTCGATAATACAATGCAAATTTGTCTTCAGAGTAAAGGTGTCGGATTTCATTAGGTTCCAGATCTGTATGGATGAAGCAAGATTGGTGTTTTCTTTAGAAAGCAGCTCTTTTATGGTGGGATTTTGATTGATCGTTTTTATTTATTTTTCTAACTATGGGAATTAACCACTTGTTTCCTTTAAATTAAGGCATAAACCAGTTTTGTAAAAGGGAAAAGAGGTTTTGCTGCAAGTACTAACTGGGTAGCAAGTGTCGGTGTTCTCTCAGGTGGAAAGTTTGGTTGTTATTTATTTGGAATGTATTGCTGGGCTAGACTCCATTCCCCTTCAGCTGGAGTGGGGGGAGAGACGTGTGAAAGTATTAAGGTAGAAGTTTGTGGCAATTGTAATCGCAGAGGTCTCTTAAGCCGTGTTTCAGTGTCAAGGCTTTTATGCCTTAGGCCATCAGATGCCACACCAGTTATTAATGTAGAAGCAGTGTGGGAACTTCACAATAATTTTTTCTTGATTTCAAAAAAACAACCCCATAGGTTCTGTTTAGGTAAAGCTAAAAAGAGAATTTTCTTGACTGAACGTTTTGTGTGTATGCTATGTCTCATTTTGGTGATAGGAAGCTAGGGACAGAAGATTTTTTTTGCCATTTAAAGTGTTTATTTATGGCCAGTTGATTAAAGGATGTGCACTTAGTTGCTCAACATTGCATTAAGAAGGTTTTACTGATGCTAATAAAATGCTTAGTTTCATCATTGCTATTTGGGATAGGCATACTTAGCTCTCAGTTGTGGTTCATAAAACCTCTTAGATCATGGAGTCAGAAGCAAAATGGGATGTCAGCTCTGACTGTTGTAGGGCTGCAGAAATTTACTTGATGAAAAAGGCTAGCAGGTGTAGAGGCAGGCACTGACACAGACCTGTGAAAGGGTGGAGCTGCAGCCAGGAGTGAAGACTTAGTATGAGGACATGCAATTAATAATCTGTTTTTTCTATAATAAAAGGTTTTATTGTAATTTCAGTTGTGCATCATTGGTTCTAGGCTTCTCTCTCCTCTCATGTTTATCTGAAATGTTATTTTAAGGTTTGGGATTAACTTTTGGGTAGCTGTTGTTTTAAAAACTATGTTCAAATGTGGGCTCTTCCCCCTTCTGCAGCTTTTCTAGGAGTGCCTTTTTTTCCCCATCGTGCTTATAAGCATTCTGCTGGCACTTAGGAAGCATTTTGTTCTTGTGTAGCTCTTATTGTCTTCTCAGTTTTGTAAATCTGTCTCAAATATATCCTTTAAAATGTCGATTTCAGAACTATTAGTTTTGCTACTATGGTGGAATTTTTTTTTATTTCTAAGATGGGAGAAAACTTAAGAACATATAATATTCCAACTGGTTATTTTGAACTTCAGGAAGGTCATGAGGATCATTTTAGAAGTACATTGGGAAAATGTGAGGTAGGCTAGTAAGAGAATGGGTTGAGGCTCAGTTGAATTTCTTTTCTATTCCTCTGTTTTGTCCTATAGCATGTCTATTGTAGAGAAGAAAAAAGAACAGTTTTCTCCATATCAGTAGTTTAATCCCTTCAGCAAGGGGTTTGCTGCAAGCTATTGAATTCTTACTGCTGCTGGTTAGAAATCGGGGATGCCCTACTGGGGTAAAGAAGCAGAGCTTCTGCCTTCATCAAAATTTCAGTCACACGAGTTGGTTTCCCTAATGCTGATGTGTTCAGAGGTTGAGATTTAGTCTCATTGACCCTAAGTGTTGGTTGTTTGGCAAACAGTTTTGATCTGTTTCCTTGGCTTCAGACAGATCCCTTTTATTTCTCCCCAGATCTTTAATTTAAATATTCAAAAAGTCAATAAGACAAGATTTAATTATCTTAATTTTTTTATATCTTTGCTGTGTTTACTCCTTTATCTATATTTTAGATTTTTCTTTTATTCATTTATTCTGAAAGCCATTTCTTTAACTTGTTAATAAGTTATGACAGGAGTACAGCAATAGTAAGTGCAGTTATTTTTTTATCAGTGTAAATACATAATTTTAAGAACTGCTAGGTGAGGGTTTTGTTGATTTGGCATGTAAAATTAATCATATGCTCAGTATCTTTCTGTGAGTGAAAAAAGTTACGTTGTTCTGTATTTTATGTTTCCAGGGAGATTTGACTTCAGTGACTTGATTTCAAGTATATCTCTCCTAAATTGCAGCTTTTAAATAATCTTAAGCTTTATATTTCACAAGAGTTCAGTGTAGTATTTGAATGAGGACTCTCAAGCTGGAGGTTTATAAAGTGGGCTTTGATGGCTCTATGAGACTTGAGATATTCTCTAATGAAGGGCAATCAGCCTTACCAGCAATGATGAACCTAAGGCTCGATTGTAAACCTACAGATTATGGTCAGTGGTGAGGCTGAATGACAATAATTTTTTATTTTAAATTCTTATGCAGCTGGCAGCACAAGACTAATGCAGTCTGTAGCAGTTTTGGTATTAGCTTTGATAGTAGTTTTGCACTGTGGACTTTGGGAAATCCGTTAGGAGTTGCAGAGACTATAACTGTGTTTTTGAATATGAATCAGCAGATAAAATGGTTTTAGATGTCCCTTTTTTGCATATGTAAAGCTAAATTGTGTCATTGTCTCAGTCTCTTTAATATTGGATTCTGTGGCACAGTTTACTGAGTTACTTGATTTAGAGTCTGACACGTCTTTTATGTTAAGTGTTAAGTGAGGCTAAGCATTTACATGTCTTTGTTTTCTTTATGGAAGCGTGTTTTAAAGAGCACTTCTTTTGAATGCAGAGACAGAACACTTTTCATAATCTTGGTAGCTGTTGAATTGTATGATTGCTCACCAAGTATTTGGTGATGGTCATGGTTTTTTCACAAGGGTCTGAGTCTGTAAGTGGAGTGGAGTCCTGCAAAGCTGTGTCCTCCTACTCCTTCAGCTCCTGCTGGATGCTGCAGTGCAGTAGTCACAGCTCTTGTTCCCTGCATAGTGGATGGATGTCTCTTTTCAAGAGAAATCAAGTTCCTGAAAAATGCATGGCTGTGTAGAAAACTTTTCTGAAGGTGTATCATAGAGAAGGGGTTGTTGTTACTGGCACTAGTGGTTCATGCCTAGGCCTGAGAGGCGCTTTGAATTTTTTGTTGATGTTTTAATACTCTTTTACTTTTGGTCTTAGGCTCTGTAGAATGGAAAGAATGCTTTCTTCAGGTGGATTGGAGAGATTAGTGGAATGATTTTTGCAGACCAAGTTTTATTTTATAAGTTTCCAAAACTTAGAGAAGCTTCTGGCTTGTATCATGTAGTTGGTTTAAAGTTGGATTGTTCTTCACTAATCCATACGGTTTACCTTCAGTGCTCAAATAGCTTTTGGAGGTGTTTAAGTTTTGTGTTGCTTATTTACCTTTTGAGGTCACAGGATTTCTATCTCAAAATACATAAACCTCAGAGACTGGTTGTTACTTTATTACTGCAGCTGTGAGATGTTAACTTTGAACTTGTGCTTTGACACAGACTTTTGATTTAGTGAAAGCTTCTTCAGTCAACCCTAAAACAATCCTGTTTTTCCTAACTTGTGATGTTATAGTGGATTAACAAATCTCAACTAGCCAAAATCATCAGGGAACAAGTTCTTCTTCTAGGCTGCTAGGAGGTATGGGTCAGAAGTTGAGCATAACTTGGAGAAAAGTTGCCTGTTGGGTCTGTTTGTGAGACTTAGTTATGTTTAATGTGCTTGGCTGGATTATTTTATGGATTTTACTATTTACTTTTCTGGGTGGGGGAAATTGCCAAGCATCTTCCTTTGCTGTGTAGCCTGCCTTGCTGCCTTCTCTGTGCAGTGGGTGGTGAGGTTCCAGGAGGTGCCAAGGGCTGCTTTTGTAGCATGGCTCTGTTCTCAGAGTTTCTCGAGTCATGATGCATTTTACAGCAACGTAAGCTAAATCGATTGTCTTTTGACTTTTGAATAAATAATGACAGGCTTATTGTATGCTGATGTGATGTGAAATAGGATTAATACAGACCTTTTTTTAAGAGTGGCAGATAATATCTGTAAAATGATTGCTGTGGTGGCAGAACTTTCTGTATGCCAGTTGTTCACATCAGCAGCTTTGGTACATAGCTTGGGTTTTCTTGTTAGCAGTCCTACAGACAGCTCTCTCTGAAGACTTACAGACACTTTTAATACATGCATTTGTCTATTTGACCAAAGGTTGCTGTTGTGGTTTAACCCCAGCCAGCAACTAAGCACCACAGCTTAGCCCCAAGAACATTTTTGTGTTGTTCTTGGAACTTTCTCAAATGATTGCAATTTTATTTTTGTATTGTTTTTATTATAAGGTACTGGTTTTTCTTGCTCACTCAAAATGAATTCACACTGTCACTGGAAGTATTTGGTGCTGATCTATGTTGGTTGGTTTATAGGAGAGATTATTTCCTGATTTTAAACTTTTTTTTCCTTTTTTTTTGTTTAAAAGAGTACTTTAATTTGATTTCAGAATTGCTGTTTCGTATGCATGGTTTTGTCACTTGGTCTTACTG
>VYZP01014132.1:379-44445 GCA_013400635.1 Hypocryptadius cinnamomeus
TCTTGAGCTGCAGAGAGCAAGAGGCAATGGGGATTGGCTGTAGGAGGGCAGTGCCACCCTGCTTTGTGTGCAGTCTGAGTTGGTGCCTTGTGGCCTTCAGGAGGACCAAAGCCCCACTTTAAAGACCCTGTAGTAGTAAAGTTGTGAAGCACCCTCTGGTACCCAGAGCAGGCGCCAGCCCGGTCCAAACACTTCACAGCCTGAGTGGGAAATGTGCGTGAAGCAAACAAAGTACATGAAACAAATTGTCCAGCGTCACATACCACATCTCTCCCAAACCCAAGCATAAACAAGGACCTTTTTGGTATTTTGTTCCCATTTCTGCGACTCCTATTCAGTGTTTCACTAAAGAAGTGTGGATTTGACTTCCCCTGAAGTCACTGGCAAGTCCACCAACACACACCCTGTTCCTCATGCCTAAGTGCCTTCAGTACTCTGTCTTGTGTGAACTCTATGGTTACAGACCTACCCCTGTTGAATCATCTTTAAATGAAAAGATCAAAATATCCTTGTTGTTATAAACTAAGCAAACTGATCTACTGTAAATGTGAATTTTTTTCTTTCAAATCATATATTTCCTGATCTCTTATTATTCTTGGTGATTCAATTTAAAACTATATGAATTACAGTTTAATGGAAGAAGCTGTTCTATCCATAAATGATACAGCCAAGGCCATGAGAAAGGAGTACCTTTGTCCATCACAGTCTCTTTACAGCTAAATTTCCAGCAGGCAAATCTCACTATACAACATTAATTGTTCTGAAAATAAGTGAAATAAGATCCTTACAGCTTTGTTATAGAATAAAAGAAACAAAATTGTTACATGAGTTTCTTGTCCCCTCGCTTTGGCAAACTTATTGATGTCTCTTGTCCATTTTCCTTTGCTCAGCTCAAACACGAAGAACTGGATGCCCCCCAGCAGGAAATACACTTGCACAATTCCTGACAAGACATTTGCTCTGGACTGTGCTCTGCACAAGCGCTGCCGTCTTTGTCAGCTGTTCCAGGACTATCTGTTGTCTCTGAGAGACTCTTTCATCCTCTTGGCTCTGATTCCAAAATCTTGAAAAATCTTTCTTAATTTCCGTGACCACAGCTGTTATCAGTAAGGGCAGTTACTTCTGATTTATCTGTCCTTTTTTTTCTCAGCAGTTCTATCTAACATCAGCTGTTACCCCAGAAGCTTACCAGGTGTCTGAGGGACTTGCAGAGAAAATACAATCATACCTATTTTTCATTATTTCAGAAGTAAGAACTTCAAAATTCTTTTCAAGGTAACTAAACTGATCTCACCCTAAAACAGCCTAGATAATGTTCAAGAAGAATTGAATATGGTATTGCGTACTGACATAATTTTAAAAGTAATTAAAAGTAAAATAACAGCTTTGTTTCTTTTGAACAGTAACATCATCAGCCTGCCATAGAACTCCCGTACCACCTGTATTAGGAATTGCTAATAAGAATGTTCAGTGAAATATGTGGTACTCAGTCAGGACAATGATCAGACAGCTTCACAGGAAGAACAGCCACTGCTTCAAACAGAGCAATTGTTCAGGTGGTGAAGAATTTTATGTGTCTAGTTCATAACTGAAGCTAAAATTGCATATGGCTTTGCATTATTAGAGCAAGAGGGAATAACATGCAAGTGCAATCCAGAATACACAATAGTAGAGCAAATGTACAATGTGAAACTAACAGCTATAGCTTGCATCAAGTTAAAACCAGAAGCATCTGTCAAAAGCCATATAAAGTAGGATTCAGATGGCAATGGAGGAAATAAATCAACAGAATGCCAAAAAGAAAATTAAGCAAAGAAGCCTCTGAAAGATCTCTGCAAGAGACCATTTACAAAGTATGAGTCAGATGAAAATTGTTGGAAGTAGAAATAACTGAAATAGAAGCAAAAAAATCCAGCTTTTTCCTCCTTTGGATTCCAATTTATACAGCCTTCCATAGCTGGCTTTATTTTAATTTAGTGGCAATGGAAAAGCTGATAATTAACCTAAGGAGAGCACAAACCCCTTTGTTTTAAAAAAAAGTTCTCCTCTTTTCCTTGTAGCATAATTTGTTTTCAGCTGCAAAGACTATGCACAAAAGGTCAGCTGAACACAGCAAGAAGCATAGGGAAGTACTAGAAAAACAGCTGCTGGAGGAGTACTTGTTCTAGGATGCTCCTTAGGTGGAGCTTGAAAAGTCAGTGGGGAGATGCAACAATAAACATGTTACACAGAATAAAGCAGCAATTTTAACTGTTCTCTGCAGAAGAGGAGTAGTGCTCTGCCAGCAGGACAAAGACAGAAAGGCTGTAAGGGACAATTTATCTAATGCCATGAGGGAATGATCATAATTTCATCTACAAAAGCCTTTGAAAAGTCAGTTCTGAAGAGAGAAAGATTTAATGGAGTGTGTCAGTGTCGGTTTGAAGCAGTGACCCAGCAGAATATTTTCTCTAACAATTCTGATGATATTGCTTCAGCCAGAGAATGTTGTTTAAGAAAACTCATTCTTCTTAGTCCAAAGAAAGAGAAGTCTCCTCTCAGTTGTATCCCCATATTCGCATTTTTGTAGCAGCACCATACTGCATGCTTATGTTCAATTTAGCACTCCCATGATCCTACTTCTCTAATACTGTTTCTTAGTCAGCATTCCCATGTTTTATGTTTTCATTGTTGGCTTTTACAGAGTGAGAACCTCTTTGTATTCATCTTGATTACATTTTACTCTGTTAACATCTGCCTCTCTGTTAACTGCTTTACTTCCTACAGACTTTTATGTCCAACTTCACAAATGTTAGCAAGCCCTGCTAGATTCGTTTTTGTCAACAAATATGATTGCTGCAGTATTCATCATTTTTCCTTTTGCTTTCTTTTCTCCTGACAATTTTCTTGCTGAGTTTTTTAATGTACACATAACTTCAAAACCCTGTGAAAGTAATGTAACCCACTGAATTTTAATCTATTAAATACCCTGTTTTCACTAACTTGTTCATGAAAACATTCAGATAAGCAGGGGTGCACAAAACCAGATTTCACTGAATGCGCTCTACCACAATCAGAGTGTA
The DNA here is from genome assembly GCA_013400635.1 of Hypocryptadius cinnamomeus. Classification (NCBI taxonomy): domain Eukaryota; kingdom Metazoa; phylum Chordata; class Aves; order Passeriformes; family Zosteropidae; genus Hypocryptadius; species Hypocryptadius cinnamomeus. The sequence continues at coordinate 3,442 of VYZP01014132.1, forward strand.
CTCCAACTCTGAGGCAGGTAAATGCTACACAGCATGTCCTGAAATGTATTTCTACATCTATTTTATCAGTAATTTAAGGTCTCTTTTTTTACCACCCCCTTGAAAAATGGAGAGCTTAATTCGTACAGCTTATTTTACAAGCTGTACATGGCTGTGACTGCAGAGTATCAAACTGGTCCATTAGGCACATGTCCTCCTCCATCCCTGACGTTCTCTCTCAAGTTGTAGAAGTCGACTGCCAACAATTCTGAACTCCTTTTGCTAGCTCTTTATGAGTTTTGCTATCTTGTACTGCTGCCTTTACACATTAAAACTACAAAAGGCAGTGAAACAACAAAGTCATATCTGCCTAGAGCGAGTCACTTACAAGCCAGACTCACTCCTGGAGGTTTAGGCAATGCTTTGGAAAAGGTACTTAAGGGAAGTTTCTTTTGCAAACTCTCTGCAAACATGGTCTTCATGTAAGTAACTAAAAATATTTAAAAGCAAAAGGTACTACAAAAATTGCCACATCAGTCTGTGGGCTTCTGGAGGAAAGTTGCATCTTTATGGAGGAAAGTGAATTATTAGAATGAAAGAAAGGAAAGAGTAACATTTTACTTTTACTATATCACCCTTTGGTATCTGAAAAAAATTATCATGGACAAGAGAAACAAAAGGTTTAGGAAAAGAAACCTATTAAAGACTGAGTTTAAACTTCAGCAATTTTTATTGTCTTCTATCGTTGGTGAGGGTCCGTAGTAATGCAGGGTTCCTAGGCAGGTGCAAAGGAGAGCAGCTTTATTGTAAAAGCCTAGCCTTGTTAAGCAGTTAACCCATTATCAGTCAGAGTTTTAAATCATAACAAAAAAATTCAATTCACCACCACACACCACAATGTGAACATGCAATGGTTATATAATTTGTTTTCCTACCCATAATTCAGCTGAGTCTCTTTCCCACAGTCCTTTTCCACTTAGCCCAAGTAACAGGCCTGAGCCATGATTTTACAAGGCCTTCCTTTTGTAAAGTTTTACTTATCCATAACATTCTATCTCCTTAATGAATTGTGTCTTCCTCTTTTACCGAAGTGAAGCACAGGAAAGGCCCAAGTGACAGCTGGCTGGACCAGAATCCATAGAACAGCATCCTGGGCTGTACGGAAACACCTCGACCCACAGCAGAAAGGAGCACTGCAAAACTCTTCCAGCCATATTCTGCTGGCTGGGAAATTAATAACCATATTGATCAGAAGTGCAGAGGCAGTTCTTTACTCCTACTGCACACTGCCCAAGAGAATTCATTCCTGGTACTCAACAATGTCAAGCAGCCTTCCCAACCAATCACACCAAAAATATGGGCTAGAATGTGCAGATTCATCATCTTCACTTTCACTGCCTGGATAGGTATATACTTAACACAATTTGCACTATTTCCTTACAATGAGTCGTACCTAGTGTTCTTTTCACAAATCAACTCTTTCAAACCTTAGGAAAATTTCAAAAGTGCAAATTTAGGTGTCCTACTTCCTCCCCTCCCCTTCAGCCAAGGCAGTGGCCGCTGACTTGTACAGGCTCACATCAGTCCAATGACTCCAGGCCACGGAGCACACCCAAACTGAGCAGCTTTTTTGGAGTCCTACACCAGTGTCTGCACATTGATCTGTCCAAGCTCCCCACCAGTTCATTCTTCCTCTTGCAAGACTTGTAAAAGACAAATTCTTCATACAACTGCATCCAAACAGAAGAGCAGAAACTCAAAAAGCAGTAACAAGCTGCAGCTGACAGGGTCTTGAGACTCCAGTTAAGAGCAGTGGCACTTGTGTGTGAATCACCACATCTAAACCTCTTGTAGTTTACAAACCTCAATATAAATGTTACAACACAATTCCAGTTCTAGGCACTGCTTTTCGGATGTTTTGCTACTAAAGTCTCCTGCTACAGGTAAGAATACCAGAAAGTAGTGGCTCACTCAGAATCAAAGAGAGAATCTTGAGTGTATCTTACTGTTATTTGAATTCTCATAATTTCTCTCTTTTTTTTGTTATTTCAGACAAGAATGTAAAATGCAGAAAAAAAACTCTAGAATCAAGCAGCTCATGGGATTACTTATTAAGAAGCATGCCAGAAACATATCCTTGAAAGCACACACTTTCATGGTTGGGCTAGGGTGTTGACCAAATTGAAAAGTTTTTCAAGTAGAATGAAATTTCAAGACAGTATTTAGAGGTACACAGCTTTTACATATTCTCTGACTTAACCTCTATTTAATTTGCACTGTGATTTTCCCAGGGATATATTCTAACACAAAAGCAAGTCTGATTTATACTGCATTGACTATAGCTTTTATTCATTTACTGATAAATTGAATTTCACACAGGTTTACACAAAAGCCACAAAATAGTATCAAGTGAAACAAGTCTTTGGATTTTCTCAAACTGTTACAACTTGAAGTGTAACTGCCCTACAAAGAAACATTTACTTCAACAGTTAATGGAAGACTGAAATCAATATTTAGGGTAATTTTTTTATAAATCAGTAAGAGCCTGCATCATCAATTACTTCTCACTGGCATAAGCTTTCAATGGGAATTGTAGCAGGTCTCCCCAGGGCTGATTTCAATCCCACACAGGTGTGTATGTTTAGAGCAGAGAAGCAGCAGAAAAGAACTTGTACTCACACAGGGCAGATGACAGACAAGCAGTACCAGCAGGCAATCTGAAATAAAGCTGATGCCAACAGACTGCTTTACTAGAATTATCCTAACACCCTGTGCAGATTTGTATCAAAATCCTTATCTTACAAAGAATTAAGCTGGATATACCTAATCCCATGCATCCCCTTCCTTAAAATGCTATGAAACCATACTCCTCCACCCAGGAATTGCTTCTTCCTTTGCTTGATATCCTTTTCCTTCTCTCTCTCTTCCTGTGCAATTCAATGACAAAAAGACACAGCACAGCTATCTTTTTCCAAATGTGGAATGAAGTAATGGCTACGTTAAATGAGAAAGAAAAAATGAGAAAGTTATCTCAGCATTCTATTGTTTGCAGTTCCTTAAAATAGCTTTTTCAATTTTGAACACTGATAAGGAACATTTGAACAGCAATGCCATTTGGCTGAGAGCTATCATATATATAGTTTTATTTATTAGTTAGTTAGTTATATAATGCACTGCATAAGTAAGACAACAGTGATAAACTGGCCCCTGACCATGCAGAGCAAAATTTGGTGAGGTCATGGAGTGCCTAAATGAGCATTTATTTGCATTGTAAGATTGCCTCAGTTGTACTGTATACCAAGGGCCATCCACTGCTGGCATGAAGTCTTCTCAGACCTTTAAGCTCATTCTTCCCAATTTCTAAGCACTGATAACAAAAACATATAGAATATATTATTTCTTTGACTTATCTGAGACATGTGACGTGTACAGGTCTTACACATTTTTTTCAGGACAGTGGGAATGACACTGCAAATCAAGTGGAGCAGGAATTTCCCAGAACACGCAGCACACCTGGCCTGAAGCAGCTGCAAATTGTTAAGAGAGACACCACACGAGAGAGAATAGGAAGAGGCCATCCTGGGCCATTCAACTGCTGCTTTTCTGGAACTCTTTCTCTTCTGCCTGTGTAAATACATCGCACAATTCCTACTACATTTTAATGTAATGCTTAAAATTGACTCTTGAGGGCAGGGGGAAAAATGCTAACTGATAAGAAATAGTACATAAAAATTCCATAGTCATATCATTTATTGGCAGAACAGGGATTTGAATCTGGAACTCCCACAATATTAATAAATGCCACCACACAACCGGTCTCTGAATTAGTTTGACACAGGCTTATCCCAATTTTTCCTGCTGGAGCTGTCCCACTGTGTAATTTGAATAATAATTAGATCCGAATTTGAACAATGGTTTGCCAGGGGAGCTCCAAAATCACAGCTTCTGAGTCCACCTCTATCCTTACCAGCTGAAAAACATTTCATCTCTAACAGCTGTGTTCGTACACAATGCCTAATGTTTAATGAATCAGAGCTCTTGATAAAGCCAGTTAAACCTGAATTCATTACCTGATCTGACACACAGCCTTTATTTCTCTAGGGACTGAAATATCCAGTACAATCTTTCTTGTGATCCCTAACACAATTTCCAAGAGTTAGATTAAATGAGGCAGAAACTAGACACACGACTGATTTAAAGTTTACAATCTACATTTCTGCAAGACCTCGCACAATTCTATTTTAACAAGCTAATTCATTTCCACTACATAAGTTATTATAAAAATACAGGGTTCTGAGGAGGAACTGTAAGAAAGTTTATTTTCAATAGGCAAATGTGTAGATTATTGAGCAAATGGATCAACTTACTATAACAGACAACTCAGAGAACCCACCATCAGGTAAGGGGAAGCTAGACCTGTTCTCTGCTGAAAAAAAAGGTAACTTTTAATAGAAATTGCTATGTGAAAGTAGAGAACAGACAGATTGAAAACCACTGTTGCTAGGGCCAATGCAAATGAACTTTGTTTTCCTTTCCAACACACACATTCCAACTTGCAGTTATTATCTCTGGATGTTTGGAGATACTTATCAGGTCTAAATAGCCTAATTAAATAATATTATAATAATACCTTATTAATGTACAATATCCTGTTGTTAATATATTACATATAAAATATTTACATATACATATTTATGAAATCTAAACATCCCTGTATTTTTACAGCTGTTAATTAGAGCTAACTAAATGCACTGGGCAATGCTCTTAAGTAGCCACAGAACAAATCAATTCCTGCTTGATGCAAGAGCAGTTGTGCTAAAATGCTAAATCTGTCTCTTTTCCTAAAGCCCAGATAGGGAAACAAAAAAGACTGAAAGCAAAGCATAGCCATAAAAGCCTCTAGAGGAGAGAACATGAGGCTGAAAAAGCCTCACAGCAGTGATTCAGTCTCTGCTTTCAAGACATCTGGCTAGGAACCCCCAGATACTACTGAATTATTAAGATCTAACACAGTTCTTTAGGAACACTGAAAATTTCCCTTGCCATCTCCAGCACAGAGCCACCACCACCGCTCTTTATGGAGGGACATGCTCGTGCTGGGCTGGCCTTTGTGAGAGAGAGAAGAGCTGGACCATTTCACACATCCCTTGGTGGTTCTGCTCAGAAACACTGCAGTGCTGCAGCCTGTGAGGTGCCCACACACCAGCACTGACCATTTCACACATCCCTTGGTGGCTCTGCTCAGAAGCACTGCAGTGCTGCAGCCTGTGAGGTGCCCACAGCTGACGGGCACTGGGGCAGAGCTGGGGACGGAGCCATCTGCTGATGGCAGCACTGCAAACAATGCAGGAGCCCCGGGGCCTGCTCCTGTCTGCCACTGAGGGGACTCAGAGCACACACTGGTAACTGCTGGACATTTAGTACCTGGCTGGCCTCAGTTATATACACTGGAGACATCTCTGTGCTACCCTGCCATCAGATCTGCAGCCAGTGAATGCGTATTCTGCCTCTTGTACAACCCTGCCAGCAATTAGTTATGATAGACTTCAATATCACATCTTCTTTCCATGCAATTCCCTATCTCTGTTCATCTTGCTGACTCTCCTCTATCTTTTGTTTGTTTCTTTGAAGTGCTCTCTGGCATTTTTCTCTGATGGAAAAAAAAGAATTACCACATCTACCATAGTTCTTATGAGCAATTCTGCTTATTTAATCCTAACAGAGCTGTGGGGCTTCATGAAGTCTATCAGCTGTGGTCAACTTCTTCAAAGGCAAAAAAGCCTTTAGAAATTAAAACATCATTTGAATATATGCCCTACCTTATAATTAAAGATTTTCTGAATGTAGAAGAATAGCTGGGAGTCTGTGATCACAACTGTCTCAGAATGCTCATGAAACACTGCTGGGAGAGTTCTCAGATCTTGCATCTCAGAATGCCTTCTTGTCAGGCTGGATATAAAAACTCCTGAGTCCATGTGTCCATGAACATATCTAATTCTTCTTCTTTCTCTCCATCTAGTTCAGTGCTCACACCACTTCCTTCAGTTTGTCCAAGGCAGTAAAAATTAGCTAATCCAAAAACCGCTATAAATTTGAACATTTATTTCTGGATGGGCTCACAAAATTATCTTTCTAGCTCAGTAAAATGAAAGACAACATTGTCTGATAATGGTTGCCAGTGGTGTAGATTTTTCAGAAAAAAGACACTGCCAAAGCAAAAAAGAGAGACTGAATTTGAAGACCACATTTGTTTTATCAAACTATCCATCCTATATGGACTAAGAATAAAGCTGAGCTGTAAGCATACCCTAATCATGTTATTTATTTTTGAGAACACAATCTGAATATTTGGACTGTTCCTCCTAGAAATACCGCCTTTTTTCCACCTTGGTGTTTGTATGCAGAAACCATGAGGGAAAATGAATAGATTTTGGGTAGCTAAATGGGAAGCTAAATTATATGCACAGTTATTTTTCATTAAATGTCTTGTTTTAGTATTCAGTTTTCAGGAAAACACCCTTTAGAAATCCCTCCTTGATATGATTTCGAGATCTGAACCTGACCTATGGTTTAACACCAGACAGACAAGAAAAATATTAGTAAGACCAGCACAAGTAACATAGATACTAAGGTAAATAGTAAATATTTTATCTCAGGGTGATCATACTGGAAGCATCTTCTGGTATTTCCTTTTTTTTTGTTTTTTTTTTTTCCAAAAGCTGGTCTGGCAATTGTAGCGACTTTCTTTATTCCATATTCACACAGCTGTCTGTTACATCTGTTGATTTGCTTTTTTGTGTGTATGTTGGGGCTTTTCCCCCTCATGGTTCTTGCCCAATATTTTCCTCCATATACTTTATATAAGTTCAAATAAATTGTTCTTTCCACAGATCATTCATTAAAGTCTTTTTTTATTCTTATGTAATGTCTTAGAAGATAAATATCATTATTATCTTTCATCTGATAGATGGCAATTTGTCATTCAGTCTTAAATTATGTCTGTGGGATAAGTTAATTTCTCTGCTTCCACACATCTGACATTGTTAGATTGGATTGTGAAGTGTAGGTACAGAATAATTCACTGAGATGTTCTGCTCACTTGTCCAAGTCAAAGGATGCCGGCCGAAAAGTTCCTCTGCACATGGCTTGACACAGCCCATTTTTCCTCAGCAGTATCAAGCAGTGTCATCTGAGCCACAATAAAGCTTCCACTAAAGATAAAATCCCTTAGTCTGTGTTGTATCACAAAGACCTTGCTTTCTTTGCTTGCTCATCTAAACCGCAGCCACAGAAATTGGCTTTTTTGGCATGGCTATCCCTCAACAGTGATGGAAGTAGAATTCTCAGGTTCTGTATTTGGGGTCTCACTGTACATTTTCTCCCTTCCTGTGTTTATTATCCTTCCCTTTTCACGTCATTCGGCTGCGGTATAATTGTGTGACCCATAAAGGGAGCAAACTGCTGTTCCTATCTGTGTAAGCTCACCTTTGTGTATTTAGGTTGTCTTACCACCCGATGCTCTACTGCAGCTGTTTGTAGATCCTCCATGGCTTTAGATGTCCCATCTGCTTGTTTGCTTTTGTTTGATGCAATTGTAAGGCTCATTGTCTTAATGTCTCCTTTTTTCACAGTATTTTTTCATATTTGATAGCTCTTGATCTAATGTCTGAAAAATTGTGAATGAACTCTAGACAACCTTTGTTTTCAGTTTTTACCAGCTGTAAATCTGTTGCTTTACCACCTTTCCTCTAAAAATAACCTTCACAGTAAGTGCTTACAATCAGCACATCACCACCTGTCCGGACAGTGGAAGGCAGAGAGAAATTAATGTCTGGTGTAGTTGTTCTGAGAGCACAACACTGTCTTTGCCCTTTCATCTTAGATGGGTTATGGCTGTGATTAGCAGGCTAATCTTATGACTTGCATTAATGTTTCACTAAGCAAGTGGTTTCTTGTATTGAAGCAGATGGTTTCTTGTATTGTCCCTTCAAGATCCAAAAACCCCCAGGGTTTTGAACAGCAAATGGATTTCTGTCAGGTCAGTTTTCAAGAAGGAATTTAGTGTTTATTGGTTCTGTTTGTCTGGGTCTTTTTGTTTATCAATCTTAGCAAAGGTACCACAGGCAATGAGGAGGATGACTACTACTTCCTCATTGCCAAGAGATCCTGTGTTTCCAGAGTCAGTGGCTATACTCCTCACTAACACAGGACACTGAGTATGTGCTGTCCTAAAGCACTTACAAGCTGAACAAAATTGATTTGACCCCTGCTTAAGACCTGAAGGACAATGCAATTCACTGAACTCAGGAGGCTATTTACAGAAAATGTGATAACTTCTCTTGCTGAACCCATAGAAAACTCCTGTACTTAGGCCAGTCACCAAATGACAAAATAGGACCATGTATTTTGGCACTCTGATGCCAAAGTAATGTCCCTGTAATCCTGATATCATCAGTAACGTAGTTTAGAGATTGTTAAATAAATAAATGGATAAATGTGTAAGGGAAATGAAGAAGTAGTGATAAACAGCTAACCTTTGTCCTTGTGAAGGCCAGCTATAGACACAGATACTACATTCCCCCACAGGTCTCTGCATTCACCTAAGATGGGGATCTGACATTTCTGTCAGAGGTTTCCCCCTCTAAAAGGTACACAGTCAGTCTCTGGCTTGAGCTGGGCCTTGAGGAAGCTCAGATGAGTTCTGCTGGTTTGCACGGATCAAACTTGGGCAGACCCTGAGAATGCACTTTTTGGCACTCAGGCCACACCGATTTAGAAGTACACGACAACCTGAAGGGATGCACGTGCACAATTTTAAAGAGATCTTTTAAGACAGACCCTCCGTAACACCCTTTGCCACAAAGGATGATTTATATTCCTGTGGAAGAGAATGGAAACTTTGCGAGTGACTTCATTTGGACAAGAACAGCTCAGATGTTTTTCACAGACTGTTAGACTCATGTCCTGTTCTGCTATTTCTCTTCCTCTTTTTCCCCAATTATGAAGAAATAAACACAGAGTGGGAGTTGGACGAGGTATGTCATGTTGTGCTTTGAAACCAATAAGCATTACACTTTGAACTGCTTCACACTGCTTAGGCACATCCTCTAGGATGGCTTCATAAAGAAATTGTGAATTTCATCAGTGAAGAAATTGTAATCCTTCCAAAACCCTTAATAGTCTCCAACTCCCATTTCATTTCAATGACAGCCATAATTCTATGTTTTCCCTGCCTCCCACAAGATACTGTAGGCATATTCAAAACCAAAACAGAAGGAAAAATCGTATTAACCAACATGTTGCCTACTTGAAATGCTGAATCAGTCTGACCGTCCACCCATCTCCAATTACTCTTCCAAAAGCCAGGAAGTGACTGGAGATGAGATTTTCTTGTTTGTGAGGTGATTTAGCATACTAAAAAAACAATTCAACACTGAGAGCTTGACAAAGCCCCACGGTTAAACCCTGGCAGGCCAAGGCTCGCTCTGTGAATTCTGGAAGAAGGGTGGCAAAAAGCTGAGAAGGCTTCAGGAACATAAACCAGTGGAGAAGTGGAAATGCTAGGCTGAGTATGAAAAAGGCAAGGGAAGAGAAGTGAACTCAGGAGGTAAAAGGGCAAAGATTATCTATGCATAATCAGAAGACTCTTAAGTCTGCTCCAAACGCACAACATCAAGCACAGTGCTTGGTGTGTGGCCACAGCTGTTGGTTTTCATTCCTTAAAAGCAAATGTTTGTGTTTGACAAAGAATAAACCCAATACAGATGAAGGCTGCTAACAACAGTGGTTTTAGTATCAGTAGGTTTTAAACTGATGAGCAGCAAAAAACCATATTCTTCAAAATATGTATGACATAAAGTTCTGCAGAATCTTTAGCATGCAAGGTCTCAAAGACTCCATCTGAGAAAAAGTAAAGATTTTAGTGCTTCCATATTCTTTTTCAGCACTGTGCTACATATAATCGTTTCCAGAAAAAACAGTCCTTAAGCATGTGATGAAAGTGATGAAATCCCTCAACAGAGAAGCTGATCATATAAACATATGGAAAACACAATTAGTAAACAACCCACTAGATGAAGATTTTCTTCATTAAGTATTTGCAAAATAACTCACAAGAACAAAACTGTAAAATTTGAAGTCTGTTGTAAAACAGTATGCAAACAAAACAAAACCATAAGCCAGTGCAGCAAATGGTTTGCAAGGAACTCTTTGTTTCTAGAATATTTGCAAAATCAACTTCCTGCTTTACCCTTCTTGAAAGTTATTTCTGAACAGTATTTGAAAGTAACAATTTGTTCTCCCTGCCGATCAGAACTTGTTTTGAACACCTTTTCTATGCTTCCGAAGGGGACGTGCCCTTCCTCAGTAACATAACATCTGTGCTTCTGATTTTGTAGCTCCCACAGAAGAATGCAAACACACGCTCAATGAACTCCACTGAAATCAACCTAAGAACTTAAAACAAAGCATTTGTGCAGTATTGAAATAATCCTGTACATCCATGTTAACAGGAACCGCCATCTAAACTCTTCTCATTACATAAACAGTACCTACAAATGCACTAACTCTTGTAAAGACATTTTATGAAAACAAGCAAACAGCCCCATTTTTTCTACATGGGTTAACCTGGGGACAGTCTTTGCTCTTTCATACATTTCATATTTGGAAGGAGAGGGTAGAATGCTAGGTTTTTTGCATTTTGTCAAAACTTCAGGCAGCTTTCTGAAATGCATTCCCTTGAGATTTGCTCAAAGCGATCCATGCTGTAATTTCTGTCTTTTGCTGGAAGTGTAATCAGCAGAAGAATTCAGTAAAGCATTTAAACATGCACCTCTGTGAAAATGTATGATATTGCGCATGTTGCCTGTACTACTCAGTGAAGACAGGCTATGGCCAGTAATTTGAGAAAAGAGTAAGATTCTGAAAGGAGAAGACGGAGATATGAAAGGTGTGGAAGTAAATAAAAAGCATAAGGAGCACAGTCACAGCTAGAGTAGCTGAGAAAGTAAGTTGGAGAGTTACACTTCAAGAAAGGAGGTGAGGACAGCAAAAATAATGAAATAAGAAAAGATGGTGCAGGGTTACAAAGGAGGGAGTAGGAATGGGTTAGTAAAGGAAAAGTCTCATCATCAGCAAACCCTGAAAAAATTAAATCAGGGCCACAAAAGTAATTGAAAAGACCTTTGTTGTCTATTATGTGGAAGGAGTGGTGAGCCTGTGTAAACTGAGTGTCCCTCTGCTGTAATTTCATAAACAAAATTCCAAAATTAAGACTCTAACAGTTAAAAGCTGACACCTCACTGGCCTGTAGCAGGCAGAGAAATAAAGCTGCTGTTCCCTGCCATAAGCGAAAGCAGTTCACCATTTCTAGACAGGTTCAAGCCACAATGCACATGTGCATTCATTTACAAGCAACGTGACCCACAACTTGTACCACTACCAAGTAAAAATATGACCATCACCTTTGATTTAGATGTAGTACAGCCACCAAAGGACTTTAAAACTGATGACAGTGAGCTGTTTCATGGTGAGAACCTGAATCAAGTCATTACAGAAACAGCTTACCAAAGCATAACTCAGTGCAGTCCTCTCTTCTCTCTCTCCTTTCTTTACATGGATATATAAACCATCAGAACAGAAGAACAAAGGGCGATGACAAAAAAATTGGAACCATATTTCATAGCAAAACACTTCATTATTACATGAAGCATCACCCTCCAGACAAGGACATTCTGAACCCTCTAAAAGACAAAACGCTGTTTCAGGAACACATAGCATTGTTTTCCTTTAAAGTGATATTTAAAACAAGGAAATTAGATTCTTACAGGAGAGGTTCTTACTTCAGTTGAAAGAGATTCTTTGAGATATGTGTATCCAGACCAGTTCACCCACTTTCTAAACCCACAAGTTCTCATACTTGGCAAAACATCTGAGCTCCAGTTCACTCAAATCTAAGATTCAAGACTTTATCTCCAACCTCTTGGGAACAATGACCATGGCACAACAACAGATGTGGAAGAACAGAAGACCTTCAAGATGGAATTCTCAGCAAGAACATCCCTTAATCAAATTTTACACACAAGCAAGCCACGTCAAAAAGCTGAAAACATGAACACAGGATAGTCCATCAACATCCTTCACTCCTTGTTTGAGTTCTTTAGCATTTCTTACCCACGTTCCAGCCCCAGCAGGCTCTGTCTCATCAGGGCATTGTTACAGTGCATTGTTTACCATACACTTTGTCTCCAGCTGCTCCACAGAGAATAGTGTACATCTACCAGTTCAAGGTATTGAGATGCTTCAATATATATCCAGATGTCTTGCTAGGATTTCTAATGCACTTGGTTGCAACTTCAGATGAGTCACTACCCTTAAAAACTGTGACAATTTACCTAAAGAGAGAGTGCTTTGTGCCTTGATGTATTCCTGTCACAAGCTCAGTTTCTGCTAATGGGAACCTGACCTCAGTTTGTTCAAAGGCAGGTTGTTCATGTTGTGTTTTGACTGAGGCAGATAAAAAAAGGAATTGGAATTTTTAAAGTAAGTACATTTTTATCTAGTGAGCATCACAGAAGATAAACTTCTGAATATTGTTTAAGCACATGCATTATGTAACAGCACATCTTATGGTTTTTGTTAGTTCCTCTGTGTTTTCTCTCCTAACGAAAAGAAAGGGAGAGACAGTGGGAAGGGTCATTCATTGTGACCTTCAGGACAAACTCCTAACACAGAGTTACCAAAAATCAGGCCTTTGTCTTTAGTTCTATCAGCAACTGCTATGACAGAGTTACCACATCTCCAGTGCTTCTCAGAACAAACTGCACAGCCTCTGTACACACCCATGCTTTCAATCTCAGCTAACAGACATTGGTTTGAAATCTGTCAGTTCTGGCTTTTCCAATAAGGCCTTGTACCCAGCAGCATTTGTATTTCATTACATGTTTATGGCATTTATTAGTGGTACCGTGCAAGCAGACCTCTTGAAAACAGTGACATTTAAATTAAGACATAAAGTAATAATTACTAAGGTTAAAAAAGAAGGAAATAAATTGAAACAAATAATATTGCTTATATTGCTTTTGCCACTTTACAGAAACAGAAATGGCTAAAGCAATAGAATGGCCTTATGAAGTCAGCTGGCTTGAAGTACTGGGCCCATGTGTTTGAGATCTGTGTTACACCAGAGCATGAAATGCTGAAGCAGCATCCTGGGAGTTTGCATTCACCTGCTCATTTGTGAATCATTAAACTGAACTTCTGAAACATCCTCAATTAGAAATGCCTGTCCCTTGGAACCAATTATGGACTCAGAGAAAATAAGTTATGATTATGAGTAGCACAGGAAAGAACACTCTGAGTTGAAACAAAGGAATGAGTCAACACTGAGAGAAAAAAAAAGATTAATATTGGAATTAACAATTTAAAGAAGAAAAAAATACTAAATGTGAAAAAAATTATAAGCACCTCAAGAACAGAAGAAAGCAATACTGGTGTCAATTAACAGAGCTGTCCCAACAATGATCAACACTGAGTCTGTGGAAACACAGTTTCAGAATGAGGAATTTTCTCCAGGATACTGAACTAATCAAAGGGCAAATCAGAGGGCAGTGTATTAGACTCAGCCATGCTACACTCAGATCTTTAACTCAATGACTAATGTTAACACAGCTTTGAAATATAAAATCTGCCCTAACAAAACCAGACATATTCAAGCTAATGTAGCACTGCCTCACTCCTCAAGAACTCTTTAACTAAAATTACCTCTTAGTTGTTGTTCTTAAGAAGCATTTTTCATTTCAGCTAAATTTTGTTACCATCTTGCTCTTTCTAATAGCAGAAGTCCCTTACACTACAGAAAAACATTAGAGAACTGCAGAAAGATTTCTCAGGCAAGTTGTTTTCTCTTATAAACATCACACAATTGTCTGGTTTAATCCTTTGTTAGCATTCTTTAGGTAGGATTTTTTAATATGCTGCATTTGAGTCTCTACTCAAATTGTCAGATGAAGAACACTTTATCAGATCAAAGGAATTCTCTCCCTTCTGCTAAAAATGACACTGCTAAATTTAGATTATGCTGTAGCAAGAATGAGGCATCTGCTTTATCCACTTATTGTGGCACACCATTTTCTAACCAAATTCAACTTAAAGAAAAATGAGAAATATCACAAAAACTTACACCAGAAAAAAGTTTCTGACTACACTGGATCAAAGTTTTTTTTTTTTTTTTGTGTCTATTAGTGTACCTAGGACAGATTGTACTAAGCATTGATACACTATTGCCTTCATAGTTTGTGGTTTTGGGTTATGTCTAGACTTTAAAACAGAAAACCCTTTCTAAGACAGGAGTTCAAATAAGTACTTTTAGGACTTTGAAGGAAAATTTTATTGTCTAACATTGTATTTGTTCTAATTTTGTTCCTCTCTGTCAACATCCCTTCCCTGAATATTCCTCTTTGTAGAATTTGTCCCTTCCCTGTGCCTTATCAGCCTCCTTTGCTGTGTGTTTAATTTCTGCACTGTACATTATGTGATTCTTCAAGGATCAGAGTACTTGTAGGGTTTTTCATTCCTAATCCATCTTCCTGTCCCTCCACTTTTCTAGGCCTCTACCCACTATCTAGTATACTTGCTTTCTGCTGATTATAGAACCATGCAATTCTAAATTAACCTACAAACTCACTACTTTTAAGATTCACTTTGCTCAATATAAATTTGAATAACTTTATTAAAGTGTTACTTTTTCATAATGAGCTTTTAAGGTTTCCAAAGCCACTTTCTATTCATGTGGATTTTACACATGAAGGTTTCCAAAGCCACTTTCTATTCATGTGGATTTTACACTGCAACCACAAACTACCAAATATTCATTTAATTTTCTACAGCCAGATGGAGTTGCTTCCCATGTATGTATTTAATGAATTTCATTCTTAATTAGAATAGCTTGCCAGTGGTGATCAATAAACATTTTGGATATTTACAGAATAAGTATCATGAAGAACAGCCACAGACTAAAAGGACTGAGTGGGAGAAAAATCCATAAGATTTTATCTGTTTAATTAGCAATGGTGTCATAATCTTCACAAAGCATGAATGTTTCTAGTACCTAGTAATTTACTCCCCCTCACCCCTCCCAGTCACTATCTCGGTCTCATAAGAAAAGATCACTTCAGGTAAAATCCCAGTCGAAGAAAGTTATAAAAAATTTTTTAGCCCAGGGATGTGTATGGACTTGTGGTTTGGGAGGAGCTCAGAAACCAAATCAAGGTTTACAAAAAGTGTAAACCCTACATTTGTGGTAAAAAACCTCTCAATTCAAAAGGCACAAGATGCAGCATGCGATCAAAAATCTGTCTGGCATCCAGATTTCACGTTCTGTAATATTTCCTTTTTTATGGAACAATCAAAACTTTGAAGGAACAATGAGGCAGGGAGTGTAACAGGTGCCTGGATAAACAGGATGGAAAGTGCAAGAGATCCAGGAGCTTGGATGCGTTCAGGGAGGAACTTGGTGGGCACACCTGGATGGAGAGGACTGCACTGGCTGAGGGGACTGGGCAGCACTGCACACATCCTGTCCCACTGACNCTGGCACTGTCCCAGTGACACACCCAGCACTGTCCCAGTGACACACCCGGCGCTGTCCTACTGACACACCTGGCACTGTCCCTGCTGACACACCTGGCACTGTCCCAATGACATACCCAGCACTGTCCCACTGACACACCCAACACTGTCCCTGCTGACACACCCGGCACTGTCCCAGTGACACACTTGGCACTGTCCCACTGACACACCCGGCACTGTCCCTGCTGAATTTTCTGCACAGGCAGTGCTCAAGGCACAGGGCATATAATGAGTTTGTCCTTGCAGAAGAAACCCACAAAACCACTTGAAATTTCAGAGGAATTATGAAATAGGAATTTTTTTATTCTAATAAACAATAGGCTAATTGATAGAGGAAAAGTTACTTCATTTCTCCAGCCACTCAAATTAGTACATGTGGAGGCTTTTTCTCATGAGCAGCTCAGGAAGATTGAGCTATTAATAACATTGAGACTCAAAGTTATCACCCACAATTTAGAATCATGTCCTTATGCTCAATTAGCAATCCACAATTCCTAAATAAAGATAAGCAATTTAATCCTCTATGACATTCCCAGATTTTCATATCCATTCTGGTTGATACTTCTGGTAAATGCTTTGTCCACAATTTCTACACTACATCCCCTTTAACTTGGCTTTTTATTTGGTGTTTCATATGAAAATAAATAATCAGTGTAATTAGCTATCTAGTATCAAAATGGCATTAAAATCATGAAAGAAATTAGGGACTCCGGGAAAGCAGAAGAAAAGAAAAACACACACTTCCACACTTTCCCCCTCTTCTCAACGTTAACACAAAACTTCACTTTCAAAATGAGCTGCCACTCACAGACATGAAACTTGTGAGTTCATTAAGTGTAGCATAATTGTTCATTCCCTCAATGCACTTGGTTGCCTGAAGCCTATTTCTTTGCAAAAAATGCGAGAAAAGAATCATGTTAATTTCAAGAAATCAGCAGAGAATTAGATACAGTTGTAATTCTGCACATGAATTTCAGAGTCATGTCCAACAAGATGAAAGAAACAGATCTTTTGAGAAAAAAGGGATTAAATGGGTATCTTATAAATAATCAATAATATAATTAAGTCACCAAGCAAACTACTTAGACAATAATAATTCTGTAGTTAAAGCTCTTCCTTCTTAAACAGTTTATGTGGTCCTGTGCCACTCACACCAGGCTCGGGTTCCCCTCCAAGTGTCCCAGTGAGCAGGAGGAGCAGAGCAGTGCTGCAGGGACCCTCCCTGCCCACAGCTGGGGCCGTGGCACTGCACCTGTGTGGCACACCTGGGAGCTCACCAGCACAGAGTGGCAAAAGGAGGCTGAAACCTGCTTCAGCTCAAGAAACACAGACCTGATTTCCAAAGCACTGGTTCCACCAAGGGATTTCCTAGTTCACAGCACATAAACCTTCAACCGAGCACTTGACTTTTTTCTTCCATTAAAACTCAGTGTACTGAAATTCAATCCATGTGGAGTACAATGCAACTAGTTTTCAATCATTATTGTAAATAATAAAATTTACTAGCTATTTCAATACACATTTTTAATACAAATAATTCTAGTCACCACTGTAATAATCTAAAACTGAAACAACTACATCTGCAGTTAAATCATCCCACACACTTCTGAGATAAGCCTTAGTGTCTGTGGCAACTTAAAGTTGTAAATCCAAGCCATCACTATGATAGCTGCTGGCCTCGACACCTCAAATATTCAGTGGCACTTGCTATGCATTATCCCTTCCCAGCTGCAGGTGAGGGACTCAGGAATCGACAGCATTCGTGACTCTAATCCCTAGCTAGATTTGTTTCTTCAACAACAGCTATTTCATTTAGCATTGGCACCACAATAATCTTTCATTTCAGAAAAGTAACTTGAATAAGTTTTATAAATTAGAACATGAAGTGAAATAACAACTCTTTGAAAATGCCATGCCCCCTCAGAAATCAGGAAGTGTTAACATGGCATACAAAGCAGATTTGAAGGAGACTGCTCTTGGTAAATGAACAGACATGAACAGTAAATACCACTGTAGTTATTTGGGCCATATTCTTCTTGGCTAAATTTAAAAAGGCAGCTATAAAGATTTGAGAGTGTTGCACTCATTGAAAACCAACCTAATTCTTGTAAGAATTATTAGGGCTAGGTAGTAACTAAAGAGGTACCTGTCCCAGTCTCAATTTGCAAGCAGTGTTTTGCAAAAAAGTAAAAAAAAAGCTTTCCCCTTCCTTTTTTATGCATTTGAAAGCTATAATTATTTAGCCCTTCTACAGTTCCTTCTACAGTCACTTTAATTTCTCCAACTCAATTATCTCTAATTTCAGAAACATGAACATAATTTAATTATCATTAATAGTATTTTCAAATTAACATAATTCCTTTCCAATCCTAAGTAATCAGACACAGAGTTGTCTGAAGTGTTCTTCGTACCTTTCTTCCCTATCAGTATTAAAGGGGACCTTGGCATCGCTCTTCTTCAATGCTGCAGTATCTCAAAACCCTATTTACAAGTAAAATTCTTAAAACTGCGGTTTTGCCTTGCCAACCCACAAAATCAGGTCTGTGATACCAAACAAGCATTGTAAGTTTTCAGGATAATATCTTAACATAAAATAGAAGAACAGTAATATCTTTCCCACTTTCCACATAAACTTTACTTTCTCCAATCCATCTGAATAAATAATGTTATAATGGTCTATGACTTTTTTATTAAGATTCACACTCTAAATGACTGTGGGTTTCTCAAGACCTTTCTTGGCAGTACCCCATCCTCAAGACAACTTTCTATTCTTCCAGTAAATTCAAAAAACCTCATCAAAGTCAGATTAACATTCCTAGATTTTCACACAGTTTGAAAACTACAGTCTTGTTTTGCTTTGCTTTCTAAAGTGTTTTTTTCCTTAGACACCTTTTCCCTCTGCAACTAAAGTAACCTCTTCGATTTTTTTTTTCCCCCCAAGAAGAATGCTAGCTTCTCAACTAGTATGTAACAATATACAGCACTCCTCCTGGATTTATTGCAGAAACAGAACCTGCAAGCCGTGCTGGGTATGTTTAGGGTGTTTTCTGGACTGCACAAATCTTGAGTAGTCACAATTTGAGCGATGCTTCCCAGGAGCTCAATGTCTAACTACAGCATGGCACTCCATAAGCAGGTAAGATGACACAGATCTGGGGCTCCCTTTGAAAAGCACGATTCAGAGTACCTTTAACGATATTATCATGACACAATCTATGTGAAAACTTCCAAATCTTTCCTGTAGAAAGATCTTAGAGTGGATAATGAAAAACCCTCACTGACTGTCTGGCTTTTGTTTGGCTGCTTGTTTTTGCTGTTTGTGGGAGCTTGTTTGTTTATTGATGTGGTGGTGGGTTGGCTTTATTTTAGAGTTTTAAGCCTTTTCCTGAAATTATTTTAAACACACTCCAAGTGACTCACGCACAGAGTGTTTTTAAAATTCTCAACCAGCCCCCAGAGTCTGCCCTTTGCAGAGTTCTCACATTCTGTGATCATAGCAGGTCCTCATTTCACATTTGTTCACATTTGTACAGGTTTTGCAATAAGGCACTACCAGACAAATTAATTTCACATCATTACTTTACATACTGCCTAGGAAATGATGGTAATGTTTTAGAACACAATTCAAGTCTATTTTCATTAAGAGACAATGCTCTATATAAAAAAATCCAGTCAAGAGAATCCAGTTGAGAACTCCAAAATAACAGTGCAAAAGTCAAAACACTGCATTTCTAACTCAAACATAGGAAATAGTGTAATAAAAAAATTTCTATGATCCATCAGAATTGTCTGTAGTGATTACCAGGAAATTAAACAAATACTAAATAATAGGAGCTGGACTTGATGATCCTTGTGGGCCCCTTCCATCCCAGCATATTCTGGGATTCTGTGTTTCCATAAACTAAAAGCTGCAGTTGCCTCCTTCATAACACACAGTATCTTACATCTTAAAAATAAATGGCAATATTGCAAATTTAAAAGTCTAATCTATTTAAGCTGACAGATAAAGGCAAGAAACTAATCCTTACTGGAGGAAATTTCCATAAAACTCACAGGGAAACTTAAAAAATATTTTTTAAATGACACCTGGGCCAAAGGGAAAAGAAAAGCAGCAAATCTTACTCCAAATGTGAAGGCATGAAGAAGAAACTCTTAATTAGGAATCTAAGCTCCTTCTGCTGTTCTGATTTTGTTCAGAACTGCAGAGAGAGAAAGCATGTCAGACCTGGAGCTGTGTGAGCTCCAGGTTTCTGTGATTACAGACCTGGAGAGAATCACGGCTGGCTCAGAACTCCCAGCTGACAAACACCCCTCTGGAGGCCTCTCCTGTAGCACAGCACTGGAAGTTATAGATGTGGAGGCGAAGAATCCTTCAGAAGAGTCCACTGTTGGGCTGCTCCTATTCCCATTACCTTGAAGAGCATTAGTATTTTACTAAAGAGCATCAGCACAGCTGAGGTCAAGCACTTTCCAGACCCCAGCTTTACGGGGTACTTTTGACACATTTTCGAAAGCACAGCTTCTGTTTGCCATACATGTTCAGAGAAAAAACACTCCAGTTTTCACTTCATGATGGCCCTCCACTGGTACAGAGCAGAATCCAGAACTGTTTTCAGCACAGTAGCAGTCTACTTACACTTTGATAATTCCTCTTCAAAGATTTTCTTTTACAAAGCACGTCATACAAGCATAGACAGCCAGTACTCATTTCTCAAGCTGAGTAACTGCGAGGTAAATCCCCCAGCAGAATGTCACTACAAGTTATTATGTTGTAGGTGCTTTATTTTTTGAGAGCTGTGCTTGACTGAAACAGAGCTGAAAGCAATCAGGGATCCATATATTACAGTGCAGTCTGAAAGCCTCTTTGGGGCACGTGAGAACTTGAAACAACTTTCGGTTGCTCTGACCTACATTCAAGGGGTTCCAGGCAGTAACCAGGAAGCAGAAAATTTGGGGGGAATATAGCATGCCCAATGTAGTCCTTCCTTCAGCGTTGCACTACTGTGCAGGCATTCACACCTTGCACACAGTCAAGACCAATGTATATCATAAATAATTCCCAGTTGAAGGGTAACTTGTGCCAAGCAGTCTCGGAACTGTGGCAGTATTGCTTCCCAGAAGGATATACCCTGTAAATACTCAGTTCACTACTTACCATTATTTTTTTAAAAGGACTTTTCAAATTAGAGCAGAATAGCTGGTCTTTATGCTCACACAGTTATTCTGGCATAATACCTTCTTCCTTTTGTATTTTACTGAAACTAATAAAATGATGGAAAATAAACCAAACTCTGCCAGACACATCCAACCATGTTTTTGTCCATTTGAAATCTGCATTCCTCAAGGATGCAGAACAGAGCACCAGGGTCCAAGAGAATGGTCTATGTGTAAGGTACTCCACTCTCAGAAGTGGAAGTAGACTTACTAGACTTTGATATTTGTGTAAGAGAATTTTTGCACATAATGATTGGATGAGGTCCACAAGATTTAACATAAAGTTCCTCTGAAATAGGAAATTTCATAACCCCATTAATACAGTTCCTATCAATATTCTTAACCCTGTCCATGACTGCTGTGACATCCCCCTGCCTCTGGCTGCTATCTCACTGGTATGCTGTTCTGAAGAACACGCTGCTTACCTGGACAACTGAATTTTTTTTGTTCAATGTTATCCTTTGGCTATTTTGCTTGCTCATCAGCTGTGCCACAGTATGATTTGTCTGCCTTGGTGCTGCACCCCCCTATCCATGGCTGCCCTGCAGCACCTGGGCAGGTTTCTCTCTCCATTTGCTCTCATTTCTTTTGACATGAATAGCCCTGGTTACCACAGGCCAACTTACCAAATTATAAGCTGTTTTTGAGGCCTAAGGAAAGTGGTTAAGGTGCTGTACAACAAACCTGCCACAACCATATCTACATCTGGCTTTATGCGCTTATTCTAAAATTAAGTGTCTACAATAATTTAACTGCAAAATGCAGTATATGCTCCCACACTTCAGTAATAAAATATACAGCAGCCTGTAAAGAGAATTCTACTAATTAATAAGCATGCATTGGAATGAAAAACAAAGCTCAATTTGCATTTGCCAGCTTCTAACATCTGAAAATTTCAGCACAGCAAGCAAATCAAATTTCTCTGTCTTGTTGAAGAGATTTGCATATACATTGTTTTCTGGAAGTCCACCTTTTTGCAATTAAATTGCCAGCATAAATTGGATAACTGGTATCATGTTCACAGAGCATAGACACATATTCTGCTGTGGGGCTCCTAATCACTGTGTTTTCTTCATCCACTCAACGCAGTTGGAAAAGTGGTTGTCAAATGCACACAGTTATATCACAACTAGACACTGATGGATTGATATGCATCACATATAATGGCTCCTTAATTTTTACCACCTCCATAAAATGTTCCAGACTCCTGTGTTCATTTGAGGACCATTATCCAAAATGATTTATACTTCATCCTTGGCATGAAAGGTATATTTCATTCATTCATCAAAGATAACAATTGTATCATGTTTTCATCATTAATGAAACTGTTTTCTTGACTTCCAGGTCAGCACCTGCATACCAGTCCTGGCTTCCAAATTCAAGTTGTTTAAAAAAATTTTTTTCTACTATTCTGTTAATTCCAGGCTTATTTAGAGAGGTTTAAACGCTAGAAAAGGAGACACCACTAGTACCCAAGCAGAGTGCACATTACTTACTTTGAAATAATTTCTGTCAGTGCTATGTAGATCTTTATACATGCAGTCAACAGAATGAGAAACAGAAATCCTTGAAGCTCTCCCAAAGGTCAGACACTCCACATGTAGCAGATTTTTGAAGACAACCTGTTCACATTCACTTGCATGTTCATAGACACACATTTTTCTCTACTAGAGCTCCCTTTTTGGCACCCCTGCTACTTCTGTGGAATGGATTTTGAGCCAGCTCAACAATCTATATCCCTTTGTTCTCAAAGGAAATACCCTATTATCACTTCCCTGGCATGAATTATGACAAATAAGGAACCTGTTGAAGGGTGGCCACAACACACAGTTTTGTTATTAAGAGTCAGCACACCTCTCCAAACCTGTTGAGAAGAGCAGACAGGTAATGGAGCTGCTTATGCTGCTGAACAATCTCACATGCACAACAGCAATTTTCAGCCCACCACTTATTTCCCACTTTCTTGTCTTCAACACAAGAAAAAACATCCTGGTCACAGGACTCAAGCAGCAGATTAACAGGGTTTCATTTCAAGATTCAAAAAACCTTTTCCATGCTTAACATACATAAGGCCCTCTGCTTGCTAGTAACTGGAAAACAATAAAGGTTTTCCTTTTAATAAAGACAAAAAAACCAAACCAAACCAAAACAAAAAAAACCCCCACAAACAAAACCCAAAACAAAACAAACCAAGAGCCCAACAGCAAGAGAAACACAAGACTGAACATTAGAGTAAGTATTAAGTTTCTCTTAAACCCTTTGGAACAAACCTGAAAGGCAACAATTATTTTGGCCTACACAGAGAGATATGTGCACAATTCTATTTGATTTAGTTTCTACTATTTTTTATTTCTACCTAGTTTTCTGTTTTATTCTATTTATACCCAGGAAACTGGTGCTTCAATGGCAGTGGCTCTGATTACCTGCTCTGCTCCTTTGCGTCACAGGCCATCTCTGGTATTCACACACTCTTTGAACAGGGAGAGACATAATTCTCTCTCCCAGGATTTTTCCTGGGGAAGGTAGTGAGAAAGCTCAGAAGAAGAGAACAATTCTTATCTGTACTTGCTGCTCCTGTTGTTTGGCACGTGTGGAATGTGCTATGGAGATTGTTTACTGAAGAAAGGATTTGTTAACTGGACTCTAGTGATGGCTGTTTTGACTGATTGACCAATTAAGTCAAAGCTGTGTCGTGATTGAAACTCTATACTATATACTAATAGTATATAGTATAGAGTTTTTCTTTAGTTTAGTATATAGTATTAGTATAGTATGTAATATAATATAGCTTAATAAAGCAATTGTTCAGCCTTCTGAATCATGGAGTCATTGCATGCTATTCCCTGGCTGCGGGTGGCCTTGCATTGTCATCATCTGACATGGGAGAAAGGTCAGAATTCACTACTAAAATAGGACATTTTTTGCAGACCCCTGGAGCCAGGTCTCCTGTGGTACTCAAGGATGTTATAAAAATGAATGCACACATACCGAGAAAGTAATTCTTGCTTCAAGGCACTTCAGACCCTGCAGACTTCATGCAGTGCTCAGGTTTCAATTCCTAGCAGGGACTGCAGCATAGCTAAAGCAACAGGCCCTTCTGTCAGAGATACCACACATGGAAGGGCTGTTCTGGGAGAGCTGGCAGGAGGGCAGAAATCCCCAGGTGCCAGAGACTGAGCCCCAAAGGCAATTGTCACCAGAGCTGCATCTAAACCACAAGTCTGCAGCTGGCATGCAGTTTGTTCCCAATTCCTCAGGGAAGTTACTATGGGAACTTTTGTAGTGGCAGTTCCTTATATCTGATGCATATTTCAGAAAGACAAAGTAGGAACAAAGCAAAGAAACTGACAAGAATGATAGGAAACCGTATCAGCACATTGTGTCCCATTTACTGTCCTACTGGAGAATCCCAATAGAGATGAGGCACTTCTTATAGACAGCAACCAGGCAAGATTAGCAGCACATCACTGATTTACACCGTGCTTCATGTTCTTAACTATTTACCTATTGAACATTTCCATTAAATAAAATACACTAATGCTTTACCCAACTACAATGACACAAGACAAATGTCTGCTAGTCAAACATTTGCAAATGCTTCTGAAATACAACTTAGATGTACGTCTTGATACAGCTCTAAATCCCAGTTAAAAGTTAAGCAACAAAAATGTATATGTTTGGCCCAAAAGCCCACTGCCCTACCCCAAATACACAAGAACTGCTGGCTTGCTGCCAGAGAGAATACAATAGCAACAGTGACACAGATCCGAATTACTCTACAAAGAGAGCCAGATAACTAAATGGAGAAATTTGCGTAAAGCTTAATATGTACACTGACTGCTTCTGCATTCACATACACCACAAAACCTGTGTAGGCTGTAACACAGCCTCCAAGTCTTCACAAAAATATTTTAGTATAATGGTAGCTAGGAAAATTGACCCAGTTATGGAGTAGTCCTTGTCTGAAATGCAGCAGTGTTACTGGAATTACCATTTGTCTCAGGGAAATGAAATGGTAGGAACTGACACAAAACACTTAGCATATGGGAAGTGGTAGTCAATATTAATCATTTTGCCACTATTAATGATGGCGAAGAACAGTGCTCAGCCCCTCTTCCTCTCCAGTGTATTTCTGTTTCAATATACATATCAATATTAATTTCCTCTGTGGAGTTACTGTCATATCTAATGAGCAAACACACACTATGTCTTTTTATGCCCTTGATTTTTCAGATTAATTAATTCAAATCACTAATAACATATTTTAAAGTCATCACAATTAAAAAGATGTGCTGTAAGACCACACAAAGTTAGAATAATGCACAAACTCACATACCGGGTATATGTTCCTGTTCCCTCCCAAAAGAGTTTTCCAATTTTTCCTTTCAGATTTTCCTTTGAAAAACCCATCAAAGACTAAACATTGAAGCTTCACAAGGTACTATCACAGTACTAGAAAGAATGCAAATACTATTTGCCCAGCTATTTCACTCTAAACACAATATTTAATTCATGGTGATGAATTGGTTCTGCAGATGTGCATCCTAAAAATGCTCTACATTTTCATTCTTCAAGACATGTATGCTTTAGACCAGTCAAGCACATTGACAGTACCTTTGTAACAACAATTCCTTACAAGAAACCCATTTTTAAACTCAGGGGATGAATCACAGTTTCAAATTAATTTCAGACAGCTCTTCTCATAATTTTGATTTCTTATTGGATCTCAATTGAAACACTCGTGATTTCTGTAAGCCATTGCATCAGTCAACACATTTTAAGGAAGCTGTTACCACAGTGCCTTTAAAGTACAGTGCCTTTTAAAACAAAGACCACACAGAGCAATCACTGCTCATGTCTGTATTTGCAAATCGTGTGGCCTAGCAGTAGCAGACTTACAAAATGAAACAGCAGCACCCAGAACTTAATGTCCATGTTAGATCCATTTGATAGCACCTTTACTTCGATTAGCCCTTCTCTCCTCCCATGGTCTGACTGTTCCTTTGAGTGTGTGAGGTGTGCTTCTGGAGTACATCCTCAAGCTCAGTCTAATTCAAAAGGAACTCAGTTTGTCTCTACAAACACTACAGGATGTGAGCCAAAGCACAGCAAGTGATGATGATCTGCTTCAAAAGCACACTTCTGAATCAAAGAAAAGCACTAAAGGAGATGTGGCCATTGAAGTCAATGGGACTTCTGCTATTCCTTTCAATGAGATAAAACTTACTTGATCCTTCCCTCCCTTTGTGTTTTTTTATCTCTGATCTTTCAATTTAGGTTTAGTAAGAGGTGAAGAGTAAAACGGAATTGATAAATACAGTGGAAGAATAGTGTGTTAAATAAAAGGAAATTTTGCTGCTGTGGTTATTCAGATTGCTTTCATTTACTCTGGCTTTTCTCATTCTCACAATCATGCATGTAGAACCAAGTCAAAGGGGTAAAGCTGGTGATATTTCCATGGCTGTGCTTAGAAACTCACTATAGAATCATACTGCTGTGCCCAAGCTGATTACTCCTGGAGGCACTGGGGTTCTCCAGAGGCTGAACAGTCAGCTCACATTCAGTTAATTCCAAGCACTAAAGAAAATGCCTACAATGGCAAAGGTAATATGTCAGCTCTTTAAGATCCTTTGGCCCCAAGTACTTTCCTCAAAACCGCCTCCCCTCACTTGCTGATACAGAGGGGAAATAAAAGTAAGTGCAGGTGAGGTACCATCAAAGGAGTTACAGGGCCCTGAATCAATGTGAAAATCTAGTCATCACAGAAGTGCTGTTTAAAAACATCACACCCAGAAATGAGAAGTTTTTTATTTTGTATTATGTCTCTCCATAATCCTCCTGTAGAAGAACCTCCTTCATAAATTATGCATTTTCCTTTTTCTTGAAACTGCTGAAGCCATTTATCTTGCGATTTATCATTTACATAGAAATGATGAGATGATTAGGCATACTTATTGTCCACCACAGAGATAACACACCAAATCCAAACATATATTAGGAAGATGGTGTGTATGACATCAAACTAAGACACTTAATAACCCTTAATACAGCCATACAGCAAGCGACAAAATGCTGAGCAGACTATAAACACAAACCCAATCTTTGAGCCTAGTAGCTCCTTACACATCTTTTCCAGGAGTCAGATATCACTTCCCTCATATGAAGTCCTAGAACTGCTACCACATCTTTATAAGAGGAGGATGAATCCCGCATGTCTACCCTTTCCGAAAGCATACTCAGTACAAACTGCACTCTCAGCCACTGCCAGGTATGGGAGAAAAAAAGTGAAGTGAGCTGCCTTTTTTTTGCCCTGGTCTTTAATAAAAGTGTCATGACTTTACAATGTTGACATAGACTTGTTGTTGGTTTTCCTCCCAGGGATAAGGCATCTGCAGCCTTGAAAACTGGGAAGATTTTGTTTTGAAGAAGTAGAAGATTTGTTTCCCAAGAAAGAGGATCCTCTAACTGTGTGAAGACCATGACTAACAAAGCTGAAAGTGTCAGAACTCTGCAGTACTCACCCAGCCAAGACTGATCACTGAGAATAGGTTACTGATGTTTACAGGAACATTTGAACAACTCTAATCCAGATTACACACCAGCTCTCAGCCAGCATGTGTTTCTGACAGCTTTTTCTAGACTGCCTGTGGCAGCTGAGAGTTTTTACATTTTCAACAAATGGGGAAGAGTTAGCAGCGCTCCTAAGACTATCAAGGACTCTCACATCTCAAGACTTCTTAAGACAGTCATGATTTCAAGAGCCCTTTGGAAACAGCATTTAACAGTCACAAGGTCTTTGGTTTCTTTGCCATTTCCAGCAGTGCAGATGTAGCAATGCTGACAGGACCTGGCACTTGCAGAACATCCCTGTGCTACCACAACTGCTTGGGCAGTACCTCAGGGCTTCTTGCAGAAGGTGTGATGTGGGCCAGCCTACACAGTACCACCCAACACTGCCATTTTAATCCACGTGCCACCGTCCTGGGGCAGACAGCTGATGTAATGAGACATCTGGAGTCATGTCTGCCTCTTACTTCTTGTTTATCCAGCAGGCCCAAAGGAGGGTCTTCCTTCTGCTCTGCTGCACGCCTTGTAGGGCCCATGGCAAAGCAGTCCTGAGGGCAGAGTACTCACAACCAGCCTGCCTGAGGGTAAAGATCAGCAGCAGGTACACAGATCCTGGAATGCCTCTTGTGCATTCCTACTCAGTTTTGTTGGAAATGGCAGTGGATGGCAGGAGTATTAAAGCTGTACAGAGCTGCAAAACTGCAGCATATCATTGACAAACTAACCCTCTGAAAAGCAAGAAGTACAGTATACAGTAAACAACAGAATGTTTTGAGACCAAGGAAATGTCATCCTACAATGAACAGCCTTCAAAACAAAACAAAAAAAAGGCACTACCTGTGAACTTTCGACACATGAAAATTTTCAGCTGAAAACATAGTGCTCCGAAACAGTTTTGTATCCATTACAGAACTTACTTAGATCTTCTTCTCTTTCAGAAAATTGAGCAAACCACAACCAACATTTTGCAGATAGCAACACATACATTCAGCAGAATCAGACCATTTTAAATATTGGAATGGAGGGCGCATGGGAAGGACTGGGGCAGACACACATAATCCTGTGGAATACTGCAAGAGCCAGGGTTTTCATTTCCTTGGGAACTGCAAGGCCTGGATGCCAAGGCCAGCAGAAAAGCCATATTCCCTGTTCAGGTTTTTTAATACATGAAGAGAATGACACAACTTTCAGCTGCTGGCTTGTGCTTCTCATTGTACCTAAGGGCCCTGCCTACACACGTAGTGCCGAAATGTAACTAAAATATACTCTAACATTAATATGCTGTTATATCATTCTTTTCAGACCACTGTATGGATTAAATACACTAACTGACCTTCCAGATGCAAAATATGTGGAGTTAGCAATACCTAGAATATGATTGTAAAGAATTAAAAAATACCAGTACTTATTTATGCTCTTTAAGTGTTGGTATAAAACTGACCAGCTATTCCAATATTACCTGTGGTAGCTGTAGGCTTTTTCTAACATACTCTTTCCTGTTTGAAATTCTAACCCATCCTGTTTGAAATTTTAACCTAAAAATGTCCCAAAGCATTTAGGATTTAAACAGTTTATGGTATCTTTAAGTGCCTCTCACCCTTTCTGTATTTGCTGCACCCTCAGGCTCCTGCCAGAGCTACAGAGTATTACATGTTGCTATAGGTACAGAGCTTACAACAAGGGCTCCTTCTCTGCACCTTAGGAGAACCAAGCAGAAAAATTCCAGCATCTATCTTACTGTGTAGAGCATCTAATTACTCTGAAATCGTAAACTAAGATAAGGTTTGACCAAATATAGATTATACAATCACAAAGGAACGTGGAATTCTTAGTCGCTGATAATTTTTGAGTACAAATGTCTGTAGAACAGCTAAAGGAAAAGACTACAAAAGATTACTAAAATTTAATTCTTTCAGCTGGAAAGAAAGAAAATTCCTAAGTCACTGAATGAATAAGGCAGTCAAAGAATATAAGACCTAAACTGCCCTGCCAACCTAGATCTACAAATCCCAAGAGCTGAGATTCTGGGCTCACTGAAAGTTTAGGGGCCAGTATCTGCTGACTTGCAACAGGACACAGCTCCTCCTGTGAAGTACCGGCAGCACTTCCACCCTGTGTGCAGCTGAGAATGCTAATGTATCACTGCTGCAGGTGTACACGATGGGCTTCAGGAAATGGACCAGTAAGGATCTGTGGGGATGATGTACGGATGCCCCAAGCACTTGTTTCACTTTCCAGGGTAGCTCAGTAGGCACTGATTGCATCGTCCCTGTGCCTGAACTCCTCTGCCAGCAGCTCATCCATCTCATCCTGCTATGCTCAACATGGAGCACAGGTAATTACAGCAACAACTGGAGTCATAAGGAAGACAGTAATGCTACATATGGACTCTTCATTATATTATCACATCCCATTTCCTTCTAATATTTCACAGCCATCGAGCACATAATAGAAATAAAGGAGAATGGGCCAGATCCCCACAAGGATTTAGAAAGGATTTAAGGGTTTTTCTGATCAAAAGCAGAAATTAATTGTCTCTTCCCCCTTTCTTCAAGTCCAAAGAAGCAGCCTCATGCCTTCAGGATGCCTAAATTCAAATGCTGCCACTCCCTTTAAAGGCTTTGCACATACATTAAAAGCTCCCCGGACAGTTCTGCTCCCACTCAAGCTCGAGAGTCTCAACACCCTGTGTGCTGAGCAGTTCCCACTGATTTTATGGATGACTGATAGAAGCCTGAGGGTTTATGCATCAGCAGACCCTGTAGCAAAGCGCTGACCACCTCATTGTTTTCCTTTTCTAACAAGCTGAGAGGAATCCTGCACTACCTCAGGCTTTTACCACAGCCAAACACAACTTCAATAAACAGATGTTTTCTTTGCCTTCCACAAAGCATGTAAGGACTCCTTCCTACTCCAGGAGATAGGAGTTTTCAGGTTTCAGTCTTCAGGTTAATGGTTCAGGCTTCCCCTAGCAGGTACCTTGACATAATTTCCCACAGAGAAAGGAAATACAAATGTCTGTTTTCAGCCCTGTGGTGACTTACAAAGCTATATAAAAGGGAGTTCCATGCTAACTAATTCTACATCATCTGCATTGTTCTACTCTTTATAAAGTATAAGGAAAGGAATTTTATTTACACATTTCTGTGCTAGAAGATTCTCAGATGCATTTCTCTTTGTGACCTGAACTACTGCACATCCAAGGAGGGTTAAACCCACCCCTAAGTCCCAGGCACTCCCCGAACCTCAGCTCCTGACATTCTGCAATGCCCAAGCAGCTCCATACTGAGCTCCACCCTGTGCAGCTTCTGTGCAGCTCCTGAGTCCCTGGAGGTTGTACCCCTGCCCCGGGAATCGAGATGTGCTCTGCAGATCCTGGCCTTTACACCCCAAGGACCAGGAGCCTCAAACGCAGACACCACAGTACTCCAGACTTTTTCAGAGGCTTTCTCATTTCATGAAAAAATGCTGTGCTATGCTAAACCAGCACAGTACCCCACACATCATGGGATTTCCATGCTAACCACAGGACAAAACCATGGAAAAAATTCCTAAAGGATGAGAGGTAAAGCAAGCACAAATGAAAGTTATGTACAAAGACAGACTAAATGATCTTATATATTTTCAACTCTGAACACAGATTTATAGTGCTCTTTAGGACAAATTCAACCACATAACCAGAATAATACAATTCTATACCTTTAAGAAAAATCAACCCAAACCACAAGTAAATCTTATTTCAGTTGTAATTTCTTCCTAGTTTTTTATATTATGGTGCCAGTGTGATCTGTCTTCAAATTTTATATCACATAAATGATTAGGTAGTATTAAAAAATTATGTAATAGCCAACTGCTAATGATCACTTTGGAATGCTTTAGCATGTGCTAAAATCTCAAATTAGCAAACAACTGCTCTCTGTCTCATTATAGAAACAACCTCTGCTGTTCACAATGTTTAGATGTTTATGTGGATTACAGGGAGAAGGAAGAGGGTATCATTTCCAGGTATCCTCTACATAATGAAAAATAATTTTGTAATACTAAGTAAGCACCCAAGACACACATTAATAATGTGCTGAAATGCCAAAAACTGCCAGTGTGCAAACAGTACAGTAGAACTGAACTACGACAGCTTTATGAATTCCTGGGATACTTCCTAAAGGATGTGAGAATGAATATTTTAAAAGTGCTCAGTGAATCATCACCTCTGATTACATGAGATGAATCAGAAGACACATCTAAACAGACTGCATTACAATTTATAACTTATGCAGACTTTTTGTGATTTAAATTTTCAACACACTGAAAAGAAAACCTTTAAAACAAAGCAGTTCTGCAAAATCCCCAAATGCAGGGAGTCTGTTTTGCTGCTGTGCCAAGTAGCTTGCTTGTCCTTCAGTACCAAAACCAGGAACAGCACAGAGACCAGAGACAGGAAAGACAGGATTTTTATCTAGTTCTGACTGCATGCTCATATGGTCTTCTTCTGGTTAGCAATGGGGGGAGGCAGAAACAGAACCTACAACAGATTGAAGCACTTGCACAAGTATAACTTGTACAAACACAACTTAGAAACCCCTTGATATCTATGAATTATTATTATTATTAGACATTTCTTACTCATTCTTTACTATTGCTTTATAGCTCTGAATCTCTCCTGGACATCTAAACCAGAAATGAAGCCTTTAAAATGAAAGACACTGACATCAGGAAAACAGCTCCAAAGCCAGGGTCAGATCCTTAGCAGGAATAAACTAACATCTCTTACCTTTGCCAGCACTACCTATGTATTTACATCTGCTGAGATGCTAATGTAGAACTCCCTCCTCATCCTTCCCTGCTGTGAAAATGCACAGTGCCATTCTTGTGGCCAGACTGACAATTCACACCTTCTCCTTTGCAGCCAGAAACCAGAGCCTCATCAGAACTCTTGAAACTAACTCCTTTGGTTTGATCCAGGTTCCTGGCAGCAGAAATAGCAGCTGGATTGAACAACTGGGCAAGCTGGCAGCAGAGGGTGTGAGATTCAGGTCTTCAAGAAAGAGTGAGGTGAATACAGGCTGAAATGGGGTGTACCAAAGTTCTGGTATACACTCAACAGGAATCTTTAGCCCATGTTCTTTCCTCTTCTGCTCTGGACTTGGCATAAAGAAACATAAATGTTCACTAAGGCCATGAAGGATCTCCCTGGAAGGGCTCAAAGCTTGCTGAGTCTGGGGGGAGTCAAGTGGTCCCTGTTCCTGCCCCTCTGTGTGGCTGAGAGCTCTGGGCTCTGGACCCTGCTCACCTGCAGTGCCCTCAAGATGCTTCACTCACCTCCTCCTTGTCCCAGCTCCTGGGGCAGCCCTGGCTGTTTGTCCCACACACCCAGCAGCCCCAGCACTGCCTGGTGCGTGCTCAGCACTGTGTCCATCCCTGAGCACTGCCTCCTTGCTCACTCCTTCTCCTCTCACCTCCCACTCCACACATTTTCCCCCAGTCCCTCCCCAGCTTCCTGGAGGGAGCCAGGCCCATCATTTCTCTTGCTGGCATCAAAGATCTGGCCCATTACAACTGAACTGGCCATTGTCACGTTTGACTCTGTCACCCCTGGAGACAGCAGCAATGCAGTGCCAGGGAACTGTTCCTGCCTAAGAGCAGAGTGACACCCACAGCCTGCCCTGTGGGCTGCAGAGCCACCACCAGCTGAACCCTGCCATGATAACATTTGAAATAGAAAGGCCTTAGTGTGAGCAGGGAGGGGTCACACACTCCCAGTGCCCGTGGAGCAAACCACAACACAAGACCCCAACCCAAGCCAACTCCTCAGCTCCAAACAGCTGCTCTGGGATGTGCTTCCATCTCCTCCTCTCTAAAGGACCCTGTTCCTCTTGGCTGGCTGCCCTCCCACACAGCATCCTTTATAAGGGATGCGAGGGCCCCTAAGGTGTCAGCCCTCACCCTCTTGTGCTGTGCCCTGCTGCCATGCTGGGACGCTTCTGGATGCCTCTGTTTCTCCTGCCAACACCATCAGCTCCCTGCCACAGCCTGATTACACCCTCCCTCTGCTCTGCTCTGCTGTGTACTAACCACCAGGCTCTGCTCAGCTGTGTACTAAGCAATTGCTGTTTCTCAGTAATTGCCTGTGAGTTACTCTCCAGCCTCAAGAGCGACTATTTAATTTTAATTAATTTCTTCCTATTACTATTACTTATACCTCCTCAAATCACTTCCTGTAATTTCTTCTATCAGTTTAATGATGATGTTTTTAATAGACTTTGCATTGGTGTGCCATAACAGACCTCCAGAACACAGATATGTTTGCCAAGCTTCATCGCTTCTGCCTGCATGCTGAACTGCTGCTGCTCAGGCACACTTTCCTCTGGAACCTAACAGGAGCTTTTCCCATGTAAGACATTCTTAAGCAGGCCATTTGTGAATTAAAATGGTCAGTAATAAGCCTTTTAAGTTCCCACTTATAATAATTGCTTCTTGCTACTAGTCCAACTGAAATCAATACGATAATAACTAATTCAATTTGTATTGAAGTAGAAGTTGCCTTTCATTCACCTGTAATGAAAATATGGGAGGGAGGGCAGACACAGGGGAAGGAATTCTTTGAATAGATCACATTTCTTTTCATGAAAATATCCCACCTCTGTTGTGGCCAGGACCATGGTCATGTAATGAAAGCTACTACATATTGCAGGCTCATTTGGCAGTCATTACTGCAGCCTTTGCACAAAGAAAATGGTATCCTAAACTTAATGGGAAGTTACAGGCCAACACTGCCCCAGAACCACACTCTGAACCAGGTGACAATGCCTCTCAAGCTCCTTCAAGGACATGCTGCAAAAGGGAGCTTCAGAGCAGGAAAGCAAAGTTTCTTTCCAGGTAACAAAGGTCCCTCAAATTCTCATGAGCACAGTGGTTCTGACATACATTTTAATGAGAAAACCCCACTTTCAATAATGCCCTAAAGGCCTTTGCCAAACTTCAGCTAAGTTTGATTTTTTGACTTTTGATTAGGTATAATCAAACAATTTGCACTCAAAGAACTGAAATGCTGATGATAATCTCAGCAGATCATCAAAATAGCAACTCCTGAGGTTGCTGCAGCCAGTGGAAATGTAATTAGCAGTCTCCAAACACCACACAGTCTGTACAACAGTTTCTTTACCACTTTGCTTGGTATGGAAAATGTTCAGTTCTGAGAGGGGAAAAATGAACTACCAGATAACTTCCAGTTGGTAGCAGCTTGTTTTCGAGAAACCCATACCAGTATTAATTTCTTTGAGGCTTGCACATCAATCACTGGTAATATTTATATTTAAAATAATAAGCGACAGATAATCTACTTTTCTTAGCTTGGCACCAGCAGCACTTTGTCTTTCAGACTGAAATAACATTCTTAGAGTTATTTAAAGCACACATTTTTGGAACAACCACAAACAGTTGCTAGGGAAACAGCAAGGTAAGAAAATGGATTGCTATTATGAGGCTAATAAGTCACATCCACATTTATTTCCTTTTCTTCCTGTCCCCAAAGGAAAATTGTGTTCCTATCTAGAGTTATGAACATGTGCTTCTAATAAACTTAAGTCTCTCAGAACTGCTGGGAAGCACCTTTACGTTTCAAGGCATTATGAGGTGTCAGAGAGAAGGTGGTGAGGAGAAGGTTTGGCTGTGAATCTGAAAAGTGCTGTGACCCTGTACAGCAAAGAAAATTACAGCTTAACTTGCTGATGGTGTATTTAAACTCACACCAACTGCACGAGGATGTTATGGAACAGTGCCAGGAACTGAGATTTTCAATGAAGAAGGACAGTTAAGTGAGTAAAAAGTGGATTTTGATTTTTGAAAAGACCCACATTTCATTACCATTTTTTCCATTTATCTCTATTTTTATTCATTACTGAGCACCCCAAATTAATCTGTAAACTTGTAGTATTACTGAGGAATGGAATCAGCTCAGCAAAAATCTTGGAACTGCACAGAAATGCTCAATCACCTGCTGTGTTAATATTTGCATGTAGTTCTGTATGTGAAACTAAAAATATTACATATTATTTATTTTACTTTTTAAGTGCATTCATAGTTTTCAGTAACAAAGAATAGGGGTTATGTAGCCTATGCCCTCACCGGCTGTCTCAATCTATTTAAGTCATTCTGACACATCTGTGTCTAATGTGTTGTTAAATATTTCCAACACAATGGACAGCTTTTCTAAGCAACCTATTTTCATGATTTCTGCTATAAATAGTTAATAATACATCACTTTTTATTTTTCCCAGTGAAACTCAAGCTTATTTCTACCTACCAGGTAATCACAGACAAAGAAAATAGACTAAATTATATGAAATTATGCCACAGGTTATTTATCCCAAACCTTCTTTGGCATATATCTCTTTGTCATAACGTTTTGTCCTGTAATTTCAATGTTAAACTCTTTTCTTTTTACATTGCTGATTTTAACATGACAATGTACAGCTTCAGATTCAAAAATTCTCCTAAGCACTAAGGGAAAAAAAATCAACTTTGCTCTGTGTCAGGATAGATGCTTTAATGTGAAAGAGCATTAGACTAAAGCTGAAAGTAATTATTAAATTAAAGTCTGCAGGTAAGAGTCAGAAACATGTCTGAAGAAGCTTGTAAGACATTCTTTCAAAAGAGCTGTGCTCTAATGTGATGTCATCCCTTCAAGGGGTTTCTGCCACTCCATGTGCCATACATGTCACTGCCACCTCCCAGCACGGGACAGACCATGAGGGTCCCTCACTGGGGGTGAACACATCCCCAGGGAATGCAGCACTGGGCATGCTGCAGACACAACTGCACATCACAGCACATTCTGCAGCAGCACAGAAACACACCTTACACTGACACTATTGTATCCTTGCTGCTCTTCTCAGCATTAAAAAAAATTATATTTTATACTATTTGGAATCCATTTAGAACTATTCAACGTTTCCCAAAACTATAGGTATTCCGCATAAAGCCCAAGTCATGAATCTGTCCCAGACTGCCTTTTTGAAACTCAGGCAATATTACTCAGTTGTCTTATAAGATAGCTGAGTAAAGTAATTGCTGCCTCCACCCATGCATCTCAAATAGAAAAAAAAAGTTGCTGACTGCATATGAAATTCCCTCTTATTCTCTGTTGAAGACAGATCTGAAAGCTTGTCCTTTCTGTCACAGACATTTTTTTTTGCCATCTTCTTCAATAGGACAGTGTGAACAAATCTCCGTTAGGACAGAAAAAGAGCAAATATACAGCCTGGACAAAAACCTCAGAAAACTATCTGTAGGCTACAGTACAAAGGGCAGGAAGAGTAGAAGTGTCATTAAAAATCCTCAGCAAGGCTGGCTTGCACAGTCCTCTGGAGGAAGACGGGAATAGTATGAGGAGTATGCCAAAAAGGATTTACTGTGAGGCAGGATGGAAGGGCAGGGTGCAGAAGAAATCTAAAGCTTGAAAGATACAGGCAGAGCATTTTTAATTCAGTGTACAAATCTCTTCTCAGCTTGTAATTTAACCCAACTTCCACCAGCAATTACCTGTGAAACCTAAGAATGAAGTGTCCTCTGTAGTCCTGAGATTGCTGCAGGTAAAGAGTAATCCCCAACACTACCATCTCAGCATGCAGAGAACACAGGCCTGCAAGGGAAAGCCAAAGCTTTGCCTTTGGGCACTGCTTGGACCACAGGCATCTGACAAATTACACCCTGGTGTGGTGGGTTTTTTTCAGCTTTCTCTTGAAAAAGTTGTAAGAAATAAAAAAAAAAAATTAATAAAAGTTATTACAGTTACAACATAGAATGCTAAACCAGTAGGAACCATTAAGATCAAGGCTGTCTATAATATTTGTGTCTCATATCCAATGTGAGTTTGCACATTTACTGAGGGTTGGATAGCTCAGTCTCTGTCCCAGGTTCAGCCACACACAGCCACCAGCACTGATCTTCTGAGCAATGAGCGGGGCACCTGCCCGCTGCAGGAATAACCTCCTGTGATGGGGCTGAGTGCAGGGACCAGACTGCAAATGGAGAAGGGCAGAAATCGTTATCCTAATTATGGAAGCTTCTCACTTCTGAGTATTTGGACAGACACGAAAGGTATCTGGGAGAGAGAGAGAAAAATCTGCAAGTCAGAAAAGTCCTAGGTGTTCAATGAACCTTTTCAATGGCTCTCAGTTCTGGTATCAGTCACAAAACAGCTGCCACAGGGGGTTGATTTGACCTGTGTTTACTTCAATAGGGTGTTGCTTTAGCTATATTTCACACCAACATCTTTTACATTCACTTCTGTCAAGATTCCAATAAACTGATTTAAAGGATTCTCAGTGGTGTCTTCATGCTAAGCTTCTTTCCTTTTATTCTTAGAATATTAATTAGCAGCTGCATGCACTGGTAAGACTGAAAACAAGTTTGGAACTACTGCACAGAAGGACCAACTGTTTGGAATTACTTGCTTGGGTTTTACAGATCAGTTTTTATCCACTGCAATCAATTGTCCACTCAATGTGATCCACGTCCACTGTACAGTATGAAGTGTTTTTATTGCAATTCACTGTATTGCTCCTATCTTTGAATTTTATGGGAGGCTCAGCAGGAGGATTTGGAAGAAGAGTGTTCTGCAGTCAAAACACATTCCTGTAAATACTGGTGATCCTTTAAACCATACATGACCAATTTTGCAAATCCCTTAATCCCCTCCTCTGTACTAGGTTAGTACATGCTGTCTGACACTGTCCCGCTGTTTGCAAAAATGAGTATGGATGAATGCGAGCACTAACTCTATCCATTACCACTTCTGGGTCAGAAAGATTTATACACAAATAACACCAGTGAGAAATTCTATCATTCCACAAATTTGAAACAGAAATAAATCATAAGCTTCAACACAAGGAAGTAGACATAATTCAGACCACTAGCCATGATATGGGAACAACATCTTGGAGTAAGATTACAATCCAAGAAAGATCCATTCTACCTGATTCACAAGAGAATGCTACACAATGTATTTATGCATTATTTTAAGAGATTTGGATCAAGCCAGTAAGCCTCTGTTCTGTTTTGGTTTTAACTTCACCAAAAATAAAGACTTTGAAAATCAGACTTTAGAGCATAGTAGGTATACAAAACTGAGATTTTTTTTTTTAATTTTTTTTTTTTTCTTTTGGTGATTGGGGGGAAATCGGGAAATCAATAGGTAGCTGTTTTTTTTTGGGGTTTTTTTTTTTTTTTTTTTTTTTGTTGTTTTTTTTTTAAGAAATGAAAGCCTAAATCTAAACCATTCCAAGAAATACTTGTCCAACAATTGCACCTACATAGGTGGACAATAATTTTCTGATGATTGCAAACTTGAGGCTACTGAGAAACTGATACTCAGGTCCTTTAAAGAATACATAAGTACTTGAAACACAAAGAAAAGAAAGCAGAACTAAATACAACTCGGGTCTTGCAAGTCTCAAAAATTTCAAAGTATGGAGAAGAAGCCCTAAGAAAATAAAAAAACTGCATTATGAAGAAAATGCTGAAAATCAGCTCTGTGGAAAAGGAGAAAAAAAGAAAGGTATTTTATGGGGAAGGAATAGTAAAAAGCCATGTGAGAAGAAGTGTGGCAAATGTGTAATAGACCCCCTTGAGATGTCTGTGACTTGTTTAATGGTGTGCTCCATGGGCTTCCCTCCCTCCCTGATTCCACTCACAGAACCAGTCTCATTTCATGATGGGGCTGGTGCAACCCAGCCTCTGCCACTGGCCTTTGGCAGCTCCAGCACTGCTTTTCAGTGGTGAGTGGCATTCTATTTTTATATTCTTATTCATGCATTAAATGGATGTTTAAGAAAGCTTTGAGGGTATTTTAGAGTAACAGGCACCGTTATTTAAGTCTAGTGATTTAATGTCAATTTTATGTTTGCTTTGCTGTCATTTTCTTAAGTTATTCATATTTTTATACCATATGGCCTCTATGTCTGTGACTTCTGGATGTCTCTGGGCCTTGCTACATCAGGCTGCAGACAAATATAGTGGAAATTTAGTCTTTGATACACAGATTGTATCAAATCAGATGCTATGAAGTATCAGATAAATACCCAACATTCATTGAGTTCTCATGTCTATCAGAAAAAAATGACCACAGAAAAACTCACAACAAAACACAAAAAACCCTCCAAAAATTCAACACCACCCCAATCCCCAAAATAACTGGAGTTAAAAATAAAAAGTGAAAAATTAAACAGTGGATGAAAACATTTCAAAGGAAATTATTCCACACATAGGGAGTTTTGTCAGCTATTTTAAGAATTAAAAATACACAAGTTTCTCTGCTTACAGACAGACAACATGAAAAAAAACCAACATTATTTGTATCTCACAGAAAAGGTATTTCTGATCTTATTAGCTATAGAAATATTCTTTTGGAGATCATAACTTATTTACAAGTACAGCAGAGTGGAAACAGTAAAGATGTGTACATGCAAAAATATTTTTTTTTCCACAACATGTGGCAAAAAAACCCATTAGAAAGACTTGTATTTTCTTCTTGCAGCTAGAAATGTAAGAATTTATCTGCAGTGCATCTACAAGAAAAACTTAGCAAAAGGAAATCACAATACAATTATATGGATGTTAAAAAAAAGGAATGTAATCCATTAATCTTTCACAAATCAAACATGGAAAATAAATTCTTATTAATTTGCCTCAACTTTAAACCCTGTTAGGATTTTTGACAATGTTCTGACATTTATGTTCAAGAACTGCTAGCATCCCAATATCCATTCCAATGGGCCTGAGGAGCCACCTCAGAAGAAGACTCCCATGCCATTTACGAAAGGCTTCCTTCACCTGTAGCCACTTTCACACCCTGATCCACACCCCGGGCCTTTGATCAGCCACTGAAGATCACTGGGAAACCCCAAACCCCAACAAAGCTTGTAAATACTCAGCAACGAGGGCAAAATGAGAATTTCCCACTTCCCTGCAAGTAGGTCAGCCCCAAACAGCAGTGAAGGGACTGTAGATAGAGCTCTCTTGAAACAGCCACTGCCACTCACTTTGGTCATGTAAAATACCAGCAGCAGGCTTCAAGCCTCTTAAATTATTTCACACTCAGTTGAGAGCCTGGGAATTTTAATAATGTTTTAAAGAGCACAAAAGGTTCCTTGTTTCTCTCTTCAGTGCCTCAGTTCTGCAGATACAGAGCGGGTTGAGAATATTTAAGCATATAGCACTATCTTAGGGCTTTCAAGAAAGAAATACTAATTAAAATACAGCTAATAAAGCTGTCTCAGGTTTGGCTTTTTAGCAGGCCCACTTCTCAAAGTGTCATAAATCTGGCCTAAAAGCATGTTGGACACACAAAGCTTTGACTGCTCAGGCTTTAATCAGAGAATGGACTTCTTATGGAGATACTGCTAAGTGCATCTGACATTTTAATTTCCAATTTTTCCTCCCTTCATTACCTTTAGACTGGTTTTGTATTTGAAAAGCCCTTGCATAGCTTTAAAGAGTAAGGACAAATGTCCCGTAAATTTTCAAGACAACTGGTCAACGGTCCTCAAAATATTAACTATTTTTTTCCATTTTGAAAATTTTAGTCTTTAATGTGTAGTTATGATATTTTATGAAAAATCC
>VYZP01014134.1:0-21933 GCA_013400635.1 Hypocryptadius cinnamomeus
TTTAATGACAGCTGTGTAGAAGGCCAGTCCCTGAAAGATAAAAATACCACCTGGGGTTCCACCCAGAGTGAATTGCAGAGTAGTACTGACAGAGCCCGTGTTGTAGATGAGCTGTGTCCTCCAGCACTGAGGGCATGAGGCTTTTTACCTGCTCACTGACCATCACCATGGTGTTGGCTCCTACAGTTAGTGCAGCCAGGGGCATGACCTGCTCGCTGTTGTCTCCAGGTGCTGAAGCAGAACCCGTTCTGGTGGACACACCAGCGCCACGATGGCAAGCTCTGGAACCTGAACAATTACCGCACGGACATGATCCAGGCTCTGGGCGGGGTGGAAGGGATCCTGGAGCACACACTCTTCAAGGGCACCTACTTCCCCACGTGGGAGGGTCTCTTCTGGTAAGAGGAACTTTGGTGTGGGCTCTGGGCTCAGGCTGTGCTGGTTCTGTTGAGTTTCTGCTGGTTTTCAGTGGTCGTATCAGAACGTTGTGTAGTTCAATTGTGAGGGCACGTGGGAGGGGGCTACAGCTGAACTTCTTGGAAACCCGTGGAAATTTCTTGGCATGAAACAACCCTCCCAGCTCGTGGCTGATCCCTGTGCCTGTTATAAGTGACACATAGCAGCAGAGATGAGGGGCATCTCATTTTGTTGAATTGAATGGTCTGCCCTTTCTAGGGAGAAGGCCAGTGGCTTTGAGGAGTCCATGAAGTGGAAGAAGCTGACAAATGCCCAGAGATCGGGTTTGAACCAAATTCCTAACAGAAGATTCACTCTCTGGTGGTCTCCTACCATCAACAGAGCCAATGTAAGTACCTGGTGTTTGTCCCTCTAGGAGCAGACAACACTTTTCCACTGAAGTGAGAGCAGTTAATTGATCCAGTTAATTCTCAGAACATCTCTTAGAGAGGTATTAACCTACTTAACAGGAGATGCTCCATTTTTAAAATTTCCTCAGTTGTGCTGTTGTGTGTTCTCACAGCTGCTTTTCCTTTGCAGGTGTATGTTGGGTTCCAGGTGCAGCTGGATTTGACAGGGATCTTCATGCATGGCAAAATCCCCACGCTGAAGATTTCCCTCATCCAGATTTTCCGAGCTCACTTGTGGCAGAAGATCCATGAGAGCATTGTCATGGATTTGTGTCAGGTGGGCAGTGTTGGCTTGGTTTGTTTCTGTGCCCTTTTGGAACAGTCTTCCTCCAGCAATTTGGCAGAGAAAGGGAAAAAATAGAAAATGGAATTTCTTGACTGCCTTGGTGTTGAGGATAGATTCCTTATCTGGGTTGCTTGAACACATCTCATCTTTGACTGCCTTTTCCCCAGGTGTTTGATCAAGAGCTAGATGCTCTGGAGATTGAGACAGTGCAGAAGGAGACAATCCATCCCAGGAAGTCCTACAAGATGAACTCCTCGTGTGCAGATATCCTTCTCTTTGCTTCCTACAAGTGGAATGTGTCACGTCCGTCCTTGCTGGCAGATTCCAAGTGAGTTTCCATTTTCCCTCCCCTCAGTCTCCCTGCAGAGCAGAGCTGCTGAGCCTGCCATCCAGAGCTTCTGTGTCTCTTGGGCATCTGGGGGACACTGGAGATTGTGTCCAGCAAAGCACAGGGCTTGTTTGGGTAGGTGGTTGCAGCACCTCCTGGCACTGCCTTTGCAAAACACCAACACTGGCTTTGCTCCTGTTCTCTCCTCTGGGTGAACTTTTCCCTGAACTGTTGAAGGTTCTTCTGGAAACCACACAAAGCT
The DNA here is from genome assembly GCA_013400635.1 of Hypocryptadius cinnamomeus. NCBI lineage: Eukaryota > Metazoa > Chordata > Aves > Passeriformes > Zosteropidae > Hypocryptadius > Hypocryptadius cinnamomeus. The sequence goes on from VYZP01014134.1 coordinate 1,743, forward strand.
GAGCTGGCCCAGGGCCAGAATCTGGAGTGAATCCTCACCAGACAATCCCTGGGGGAGCTGACCCTCGTGACTGCACAGCAGTGGACACACTGCTGCTTTGTTTAAACCTTTCAAAGGTCTCTGCATTCACTGCTGTGTGAGGAGAACAGCAGGGTCCCTTTCCAGGGTGGAACGTGGATATGAGCTGGCTGAAGTGTCCATGCTGGGTGACAATTACTGCAGGAGAATTTTGTGCCAGATGAACTTGTGGCCTGCTTTCTCCTCAGGGATGTGATGGACAGCACCACCACCCAGAAGTACTGGATTGACATCCAGCTGCGCTGGGGCGACTACGACTCCCACGACATCGAGCGCTACGCCAGGGCCAAGTTCCTGGACTACACCACAGACAACATGAGCATCTACCCCTCTCCCACTGGGGTGCTCATTGCCATTGATCTGGCCTACAACTTGCACAGGTCAGAGCTGCACCTTCTGTGGTTTCATTTTAGGGTTGGAATTGGTGGTTTGTGGGTATTGTCTCAGTGCATCTCCAGACTGGGTTGTATTCCAGGCAGGAGGATGAGGGGAGAAAGCAGAAGCTGGAGATGGGCAGTGAGTGGGATAAGGCATCTCAGGTTGCCCAGTTTTGCTCAGTAGTAGCGGTTCAGTTCCCTCAGTTCATTAATAATTTGTTTCTTAGGATATTTTTGTCAGACTGTTGTTGGAGCTGAAGGACAGGCCTTGTTTCAAATCCCCTACAAGTGGGGACAGCTATTTCTCACTGGAAACAAGGGGCAAAGTCAGAAATCAGTTCTCCAGTGTGTTTGTTGGAGATGGTGCAGCTTTTCTGGGACTGCAGCATGTGTGTGCTGTGGCTTCCCACTGAGGGGGTGTAGGTAGAAGCCATAGGTGCCCACCTCCCAGGGGCATTACAGAAGTCACACTGCAGTGCAAAGCTGTATTTTCAGCAGTACAAAGGGGCCTGGCTGCTGCATGGAAAGACTTAAGTGGGGCTGTTGCCTCTTCAGGTCTAATGGTAACAACTTCTGTTTGTTTCCTTCTTCAGTGCTTATGGGAACTGGTTCCCTGGGAGCAAACCTCTGATCCAGCAGGCCATGGCCAAAATCATGAAAGCAAACCCTGCCCTGTATGTGTTGAGGGAACGGATCCGCAAAGGGCTGCAGCTCTACTCCTCAGAGCCCACGGAGCCCTACCTGTCCTCCCAGAACTATGGGGAGCTCTTCTCCAACCAGATCATCTGGTTTGTGGATGACACCAACGTGTACAGAGTCACCATCCACAAGGTGAGGCCTGAGGGATGTCTCAGGGAAAGGACTGAATGGGGTGGAGGTTTCCATGTGTGATGGAAATCTGGGAGTCCACACATGGATCCAGGTTTTTGCAGTGTGCACAGAGCAGTTCTTACATTTCCCACACAGCTCCTGCTCAAAGCACACAGAGAGTTGGATCTTGTGCAAAGGTGTGGGTGGGATCCATTTATCTCCCTGCACTTCTCACTGTCACTTTTTCCCTCAGACTTTTGAAGGGAATTTGACTACAAAACCCATCAACGGAGCCATTTTCATCTTCAATCCCAGAACTGGGCAGCTCTTCTTGAAGATCATCCACACATCTGTGTGGGCAGGACAGAAGCGTCTGGGACAGGTAGGGCCTGGCTGTGCCTTGGGTGTGAGCTGGGGCTGGGCTCTGACTGCTTGGGACACTCCCTTGAGCAGAAAACATCACAAAGGTCTTCATCTTCCTGCCTCTTAATGAGTTTGAAGCTCCAAAGTCCAAGTGATCAGGCAGGCAGGAGCATGGGATATAAAAGTGGAGGAACACAGGCATTGCTGCTGTAAGGACTTTGAGGCTCTGAGGTGTAAAGACCCCACATCATCAAGCAGAGCTTGAGGAACAGTGCTCTGCTCCTTGTTAGAGAATTCACTCTGCACTTGGCTGTACATCCAGTGCAGTGAGAAAGCTCAGGTGGCAAATCCAGGGAGGTGGAGTAGCCAGCTGGTTTTTTTTCTGAGCCACTCAGGAGTAACTGAGCTCTGGGAATGGGAACTGCCCTCTGTGATCAGTAAGGAGGAAGTGCTGGGCCTTGTCACTGATCTGGAACAAACCATAAATTCCAGTTGTATTTTTAGAATTTGGTTTGCATCCCTTTGGTTCCCAGAGACATGGAGACTCTGCTGGAGAGCAGGGGGATACTTCTCTAACCCTGCTGTCTTTCTGTAGCTGGCCAAGTGGAAGACTGCTGAAGAAGTGGCTGCCTTGATCAGATCCCTCCCCGTGGAGGAGCAGCCAAAGCAGATCATAGTGACACGGAAGGGCATGCTGGACCCACTTGAGGTAAGGCTGCAGCTCCCTGAGGATGTGTAAAATTTGTGGGAGATAACAGGACAGTTCTGTGTCCTGTGATGTTCTGCAGTAGCTGTGAGCTAATTCCTCTTGATGAACTCCAGGTGCACTTGCTGGATTTCCCCAATATTGTGATCAAAGGCTCGGAGTTGCAGCTGCCCTTCCAGGCCTGTCTGAAAGTGGAGAAGTTTGGTGATCTCATCCTGAAGGCCACTGAACCCCAGATGGTTCTCTTCAATCTCTATGATGACTGGCTGAAAACCATCTCTTCCTACACAGTAAGCACAGATGTGTTTCCTGCATTTTGCTTTGCTGCTGATAAATGAGACAAGGAACCAAGGCCTCAGATATCCCTGATGATTTGTTTGGGAGCACTTGGCTCTGAACCTGCCTTTAGATTTTCCTTTAGATGGATTTCCCTGGCAATTCCCATGTGCTCAAACAGAGGAATGCTGTACTAGGGCCTTGTACATTTAATTTTCTTCTTTCTAACTCCCTCTTCTTTTAATCTCCAAGGCATTCTCCCGTCTGATCCTGATTCTCCGGGCGCTACACGTGAACAACGATCGAGCCAAAGTTATCCTGAAGCCAGACAAGACAACCATCACTGAGCCTCACCACATCTGGCCAACCCTGACAGATGAGGAGTGGATCAAGGTGGAGGTGCAGCTGAAGGATCTCATCCTTGCTGACTATGGCAAGAAGAACAAGTAAGGCATAATCCTGTCAGCCTTTCCTTCCTGCCCTAAAGGCTGTGGCCAAGGGCCTTTGTCAATGCACTCTCAGCTTTGTAGGGAATCTGGTTAATTTTAATGACCTTGTGGTAAGGCAGCCAAAAATGTCTGCACCAAATCATTGATCTGAGCATCATGTGATCATGGCCCCTCTTTTCTTTAAAAAGTTGCAGTTTAATTTTTTCATAGTGCCCAGAGTGGGTGTTCTGAGCTTGTGCTTGAAGGTGAGAAGGCTCCAGAATGTATTTTGAAATGCCTGACTCGGGTGAATTTTCTCTTCCAGCGTGAACGTTGCATCTCTGACCCAGTCAGAGATCCGGGACATCATCCTGGGCATGGAGATCTCTGCCCCATCTCAGCAGAGGCAGCAGATTGCAGAAATTGAGAAGCAAACCAAGGAGCAGTCGCAGCTGACGGCCACGCAGACCCGCACAGTGAACAAACATGGGGATGAAATCATCACCTCCACCACCAGCAACTATGAAACCCAGACCTTCTCCTCCAAGACTGAGTGGAGGGTCAGGTAGGAAGGCAGGCAGGGGTGGTGGAAGGGGTTGGAATGCTCAGGGAGGATCTGTGCCCCCTCTGATCACTGTCTCCTCCTCACAGAGCAATCTCTGCTGCCAACCTCCACCTGCGGACAAACCACATCTATGTCTCATCAGATGACATAAAGGAGACAGGTTACACCTACATTCTTCCCAAAAATGTGTTGAAGAAGTTCATCTGCATCTCAGACCTGCGGGCCCAGGTGAGTGTGCAGATAGTTTGTTACAGCTGTGCCCCTCTCAAACACACCAGGGGGGAAACTCTTGGTGAAGGGCTGGGAACCTGCTGTGGTTTGTCCACGTGAATACCTCTGATGCTTTCCTCAGAAATTAAGGAATTCCCACTCACACAGCTACACAGAGGTCTCTTCTGGCCTTCTAAGGCAGGTGTGTGTGTGTTTTAGATTGCAGGTTACCTGTATGGAGTGAGCCCTCCAGACAACCCCCAGGTGAAGGAGATCCGGTGCATTGTGATGGTGCCCCAGTGGGGGACACACCAGACCGTGCACCTCCCAGGGCAGCTGCCACAGCACGAGTATCTCAAGGTGGGTTGAGGTTCAGTTTCCAGGGTGGGTGGAAGGTCAGTAACAAGGACCTGAGGTGGTGGAGCAGCTTCCCTTGGTCTTCTATAGTTGTAGGACTGAAAGGGCTCAGTCTGAAGCCAGTTTTGATTGATGTCAAGTGAGGGGGAAGCCTGTGATTTCTGTATCCTTTTTGCCAGGCTTGAAGTGGTCTCATTTTAATTTGATTTTTCTCTAAACCACTCTCTTTTTGTCAGGAAATGGAACCTCTGGGGTGGATTCACACCCAACCAAATGAGTCCCCTCAGCTGTCACCACAGGATGTCACCACCCACGCCAAGGTCATGGCTGACAACCCCTCCTGGGATGGGGAGAAGACCATCATCATCACCTGCAGGTGCGGGGCAGGGAGGCTTCTGCTGCGGAGCTGGGGAACTCAAAACTGGCAGAAAGGGAGTGTTGGCTCATTCCTGCTTTCCCTCCTCTGCCCCAGGTGGGTCTGACTCACCTCATGTCTTCTCCTTTCCAGTTTCACCCCTGGCTCCTGCACGTTGACAGCCTACAAACTGACCCCGAGCGGGTACGAGTGGGGCCGGCAGAACACGGACAAGGGCAACAACCCCAAGGGTTACCTGCCCTCCCACTACGAGAGGGTGCAGATGCTCCTGTCCGACCGCTTCCTCGGCTTCTTCATGGTCCCAGCACAGGGCTCCTGGAACTACAACTTCATGGGTGAGCTGGCCTGGGATGGGGAGGGGAAGGGAGGCAGTGTGAGGAGCTTGGGGAGGAGGGAATAGCTCCTTACCCACTCCAAAGCTTCCTCAGAGTGGCTGGCAGGGATGCCAGCACTGTGCCCTGAACTTTCCTTAGTACCAGCATTGAGATGTCAGTTCAAAGATTTTTTTTTGGTGACTGGAGAGGAAAAATAGATCCCATGTCTGTCAGGATTGTAGTGCATGGTCTATCGCCACTGAATAATTAATCCCTGTCAGGCAGAAGAGATAATGGAAAATGCAAGAGAGAAGCTGTTCCCAGTAGGGAGGTCCTGGGTATCATGAACACCACGGGCAGCTGAAGAAAGGGTCAGGAAATGAGAATGACAGAACACTCGACTAGCATAAAAGGATTGTAAATCTCTTGAGGGGAGGAACCCAAAGAGGGATCATTTTGTGGGTTTAGAACTCTCTCTCCTGGCAGGGAAATGGTCGTAGAAGGGTGGAGGGCTTTGTTAGGCTCCTGAAAGGTGGAGGAGGCAGAAAGGGTGCTCAGGTGGGTGACACTCCCTCTTTTCCAGGTGTCCGCCACGACCCCAACATGAAGTACGAGCTGCAGCTCGCCAACCCCAAGGAGTTTTACCACGAGGTCCATCGCCCCTCTCACTTCCTCAACTTCGCGCTGCTGCAGGAGGGGGAGGTTTACTCTGCCGACCGCGAGGATCTCTACGCCTAATCCTGCCCGCGCCCCTCTTAGTACTGTTGATATTCAACAGCGTGTTCGTGTGCCCCCCTCCCTCCACTGTGCCCCGCTCGCCCCCCTCACCCCGCGCGGTGTTGTTTTCCCCACTTTTCCGCTCAATAAATTTTGTACGAACGGGAGCGCGGGCGCTGAGGTCCCGCCTCGGGGGCGGCCCCGGACGNACGCCGTGGCCGGGCTGGTGCCGCCCGTGGTGCGGCTGCTGGAGCTGCTCGAGGCGCTGGTGGCCCCGCCGGGCGCTGAGGGGGAGGCGCCGGCAGCGCCGGCCGGGCCGCAGGAGGCGGAGGTGAGCTGGGAGCTGCGCCGAGCCACGCGTGTCCCCGCAGGAGTGGCCGTGGGGACGGCGCCGAGCCGGCTGTTGGCGTTTCCCGGGGCATGGGGCTGACACGGGTGTCCCACGTTTTGTGGGATGGCTCCGACCCCGCTGTTCCCTTTTCCCAGGGGATGGCTCTGACCCTGCTGCCCTGCATCCCCTGGGACGCCTGTGACGTGCCTGTTCCGTTCTCCCACGGGATAGCTGTCTCTGCTGTCCCCCGTCCCCTGGGACGGCTCTGATCTCGCTATCCCTGTCCTCTGGTATGGGTCTGACCCGGCTGTCCCCCGTCCCTTGGGATAGCTCCGACCTGTCTGGCCCAGTTGTCCCCCCGCGCTGGCTCTAACCCAGCTGTCCCCCTTTCCGGGGTAGTGGCACTGACCCCACTGTCCCCCATCCCCTGGGACGGTTCTGATCTTGCTGTCCCTGTCCTCTGGTATGGGCCTGACCCAGCTGTCCCCCTTTCCGGGGTAGTGGCACTGTCCGCACTGCCCCACATCCCCTGGGAAGCCTCTGACCTGGCTGTCACCGTGCACTGGAACAGCGCTGACCTGGCTGTCACTGCCCCCGGCGGTGGCTCTGACCCGGTGTCCCCATCCCCCAGGACCCGGAGCAGAGGCTGTGGGAGGCCGAGCGCCGGGAGCGAGCCCTGCACGGCCACCTGGCCTGCCTGGAGGAGCAGAACCGCCAGCTCCTGGGGCAGCTTGCCGAGAGCCAGTCCCAGGAAGGTGGGTGTCCCCGTGGGTTTGGGGTCCCCTGATGCCACGGGGTGTCCCTGTGGAGCGGCAGGCTGGGTGCAGGGCTGAACCTGTTCTTCTGGAGCCTGGAATGCTGCTCTCCTTTCCCTCACCTTGGAGACCTGTCCTAGCAGGGAGCATAGGCATTACCTTGTTTTGCAAGTCACAGGGATCCCAAACCTCCAGAGCACCTTGAAAGCCCCCAGGAGGGTGGTGGAGGCAGGCGCAGGGTTTGGACTGCTGTGGCAACACAAGGATGTTCCAGGAACGGTCTAAAACTCTCAGTTCCCTTCTTTCCACTGTGAACTCTTTCCACTTTCCACCAGGAACAAGTCAGATTTTGCAGAAGCTCTGAGGAACTTCATAGCATTGTGGGCTTGGGGGAGTCCCTGGGGACTCTCACTCCTGTCCACCCTGTCTGGTCTCAGACAGCACGGCACGGAAGGAGCGGGAGGTGATGCTGCGGCTGAAGGAGGTGGTGGACAGGCAGAGGGATCAGATCCGTGCCCAGGCCCACGAGATCGTCTGCAAGAACCGGGACACGGAGGCGGTGAGGGCGGGGGACCTCAGGGGTGTGGTGCACCAAGGGCCCGGGGACCTGCTTTCATGTCACATCCCCCCCGGGGCTGTCACAGCTGCTGAGCCTGCTGGGGCAGGTGGCACTGGTGTCCTTGGCTGGGGACACTGCCTCACCTCTGGCTGCCCTGGGCCCTCCAGCTGCAGGAACAGCTCCATCGCTTCATGGCCATGAACGAGGAGCTGCGGCACAAGGTGGCCGTGGTGCAGGCCCAGCTCAAGAGTGCTCTGGAGCAGAAATCAGACCTGGAGGCTGCAGTGCTGCAAAGCCAGAGGGAAACGAGCAGGAGGAGCAGGACAGCCCTGGAGAGCCGGCAGCCAGAGCCCGGCGTGGTGAGTCTGAGCTGTGACCCCACACCAGAGCCTGGCGTGGTGAGTCTGTGCTGTGGCCTCGCTGCTGCTGGACATCACCAACACTGACCCCACGTTCCCAGCCTTGTGTGGAGCTTTTGGCACACCGAAATGTGGCTACTCAAGGAAACTCCACAGCTGAAAACTGAACAGTGTGGTGTCTGCAATGCCACTAACACCTTCTCTGTAGAAGCTGTTATGGGTGGAGCAAGATGAGGTGACAGGAGTTAAAAGTAGATGTGACACAGAGAATGAGGGGCGTTTGCCACATGTGATGATGGGCAGTGGTTGCTGGTTGAGATAGGGACATTCCTGGGGCTTTTCCATTTTTGCCTGCATGTACACCCAGCCTTTGGGTGGGGGTTTTGAGGTCTCTGCTTGCCTGCTGACTCTCTTTCCATCCCCTCCAGGAGGGAGCCCTGTCACCCTCAGAGGAGCCACAGCACCAGGATGGGGTCAGGAGCCCTGCTCACTGCTGCTTCTCAAAGGAAGAGCTGCAGCAGATCCTGCAAGAGAGGAATGAGCTCAAGACCAACCTGTTCTTGGTGCAGGAGGAGCTGGCCTATTACCAGAGGTGAGTCCTGTCCCTGCAGCCACCCCTGGCCCATCAGAGGCTGCCCCCACCACAGTCAGGGCAGAATCTTCCCCAGGCTCTTGGTTAACCAGCTGGCTGCTTTTTACCAGGGAGCTGCTGAATGAGGAGAGAATTCCCAGCTTCTTCTTGGATGCAATGAAATCAAATATCAAAAAACAGAGGAAAAAAATCAGAGCCAAAATGCTGGGAACGACGGAGGAGTCGGCGAGCAGGTGAGTCAGGCTGGGTGCTGGGATCCTCCCGTGCAGGGTGGGTGCTGGCTGGCCTGCTCCAGTGTTTCCATGTTCTTGATCCCTGGATTGGAGCCTCCCCAAGCCCAGAGCTGCCTCCTCCCTCCAGAGATCAAAGATTTGATGTCTGCAGTTGATGTGTTGCTCTGGCATAGCTGTGCCACAGGGGCTGGGCTTTGTGCTGCAGCTCGTGTGTCCCTGTCACCAGTCAGGTATGGCCTGGCCAAATGCCACTTGTCCCTGCATGCATGTGACAAAAGGGAGGCGAGGTGGTGGCACTGGGAGCACTGGACAAACTCCAGAGTGGCTCCAGCACTTGCTGCTGTGGCTCAGTGCAGGTTTACCCCCATTTCTTTGTGCAGTGATGAAGAGGAGGGCTCCTGGCTCCCAGGTCATGGCACAGACTGTGTGGATGCTCAGCCTCCAGAATCCAAAATTAGGAGCTTGTAAGTTTGCTCCTGTGCTGGTAGGGACGGGAGGCTCTGCCAGTGGAGAGGTTTGGGGCTTGGCTGGGACCTGGCAGCTGTTGAGCTTGGATATGATGGGAACAGAGTCAGCAGGCTGGTGCAGGGCTGGCAGGGATGCTGCCAAAGCAGGAGTTGCTGTTTTAGGGGGATCTGCCTTGTCCTGGGTGCCACACGCCCCCAGGGCCCACAGCCAGGCTGTGTTCTGCTGCCACCACCACAGAGGGAGGTTGGGTTAGGGTTAGGTTCTTCTCCCCCACGGCCCTTATCTGCTCTCTCTGCAGTTTTGGGCTGTGGTATCAGGGCAGCAGCAAAGACCCCCCCACATCCAGCTGCTCTGGAACCTGGGAAATCATTGACTCACTGGACACACAGCTGGAGCCAGAGGGAGAGAGCAAGGCAGGGTCCAGCTGCCCTGACAGAGCCACAGCACCACTCTGACCCCACGGGAACGGGAGCAGGATCTGTCCTCACAGCAGAACTTCCTGGATCCTCTTCTTCCAGTGGATTCAAGAGCTGCACAGCAGCCCTGGTACTTCCCCATGCCGTGGTGGTGGCAAAGCTCCAGCATGTGCAGGTTCCTGCAAACCCACTGGGACACTTGGATGTGGGCTGCCAGCCTGGCATGGGACAGCTCAGCACCTCGGGGCATCTCTGCCCACCAGCCACCCTTTCACTGTGCCCACAGCTTAGCTACAGAGGGGCTCTCTCAGCTGTCCCCCCTCCCCACTGCTCCCTACTTACAGCTCAGCATGGTGGGGGTCTGCACCCTCTTCCTTCTCCGCACCCCAAAAGGGATCTTCCATCCCCTGATGGCTCTTTGCAAACCCCTCTGCTCACAACCCATGATTCCATTGCCCCATCCTGCTCTGTGAGTGTTTTACCTCACCCCTTTCTGTCAGTAGCTCCCCAATCCCTGCAATGTGAAGGTCCAGTTGGGGTGTCCCGGGGTCCCCATGTGGCTGGGAGGGGCTGAGCACACTGCACTGGGTGTCCAGGTGCTCTCGTGGCTGGGAGCCATCAGGATCAGCACCACCAGGGCCACTCCTGCACTTCTCAGGCATGGGGTGAATCAGTTTTGTACTGGCACCTCTTCCTGCCACCTCTGGGACCTGGCAGACTGGAACAATCCTTGTGTTCATGGGGGCGAGTCAGTCCCCTCAGATCAGGTACTTTCTACCTTTAATTTGGAAATAAATCAGTCTCTTGTTTTTCCTCTGAGGTTCTGGCTGCAGCCTCTGCTCTCTGCTTGGGGAGGGCTGGGTGATCCCAGATTTCCCTTACTCTTCTCCTAATGGCTGTGCCCCCTGAGCCCCTTCTGGTGGCTCAGCTGTGATGGGGAGGGTGCTCCATAGGGGTGATCCCACAGTTCTGGGCATGGAGGAGTTAATTTCTTCCTGGTCAAGGAGAGCACTGTGCTTCTAACCCAGAGCCCCCCTGGCTGAGCTGGCCTTGGGTAGGAAAAAGGTGTTTCCTGTGCATCTGCTGACACAAAGCTCCTGGGGACATGGCGAGGTGGGACAGTGGCCAGCAGCCCTTCAAAGGCCAACATAGGTCAATCTGTGTTGCCATGGGGGACATGGGGACCCCTCCTCTGAGCCCCTGCCAGGGGCTGGCAGTGCCATAGGGTGGCTCATGGGGGTTGAGGCAGGGGATGGCACTGGATGCCTTGTTTGGGTTGGGGGGACATTGGCTCAAGCAGTTTTGGGGGCAGTGGAGGATGGCACAGGAGGAGTGGGGTGACACAGGTGAGATGTTCAGGCAGGTACCAGCCCCTGTGTGGCTGTGTTGAGCCCCTGGGTGCCCCTTTCCGTGGCAGGGTGGCAGCCAGGGCCAGAAATAGCCCGGGCAGCAGCATTCCCTGCTCCCCCTCCCCGCCGCACCCTGACGTCTGGATCGGGGCGCCTCCTCCCGCGTTTCCTCAGGAAGAAACCCAAGGCTGGAGGGAGGAAGAGGCCGCCCCACGGGTGGGACGGGACAGACGGGACAGAGGGACACCAGCGTGGGGCTGGGAAGCCACCAGGACTGGGGCCCTGGTGCCCTGCTGGAATGGAGAGCGCCCGGCCCATCCTCTGCCTCCAGCTCTGGCTGTGGGTGCAGAGCTCTGCCCAGGAGCTCGACCCTGAGGGCAGGAACGTCTGCAGGTAGGTGCCACGGGGGTCCCCACCTGTGCCACTCCATCTCCTGGGGCCTCTCAGCAGCTCCAGAGGGTTGTTGTCCATCCCTCCTCCCATGGACAGAGATGTGCAGCCTGGCACGGGGTGGGTGCAGACTGGGGTGGTGCTGGGGAGCGTGGCTGGGGCATGTCTGGGCATTTGGGGCATCAGCTCCTTCTCCAGGGCTTATTTCTCATTCACCCTCGGAGTGCAGGGCAATGGGGCAATATGGGACCCATGGCAAAACTCATCGTGGGGAACTGTCACTGCAGCAAACCCCAAAGAGCTTTGGGACTAATGTCCCCTGAATTTGTTGCCACGTTGCCTCTCCCACTGTCTCCCATCAATGGTGATGCCTTTCACGGCCTTCACTTCGGTGCCTCATTTCTGCACTGCTGGTGAAGCTTTGAGCCTCTCCCAGGGCATGGGACACCCGGCACGGCTCCGTGGGGGCATTCCCAGCACTTCGGGCAGCCCAGCCCAGCCCAGCCGCCCACTCGGGCTGCAGCCTCCTAAATTTCCTTCTATTTTTCTGGTTTCCTTCCGGAGCGTTGCCCTGGGGGCCACGCCACTTTCTCAGCACTGGGGCAAGAATCGCTTCGCCTTGGCCGAGGCCATGGAGCCACCCTGGTCCCCCGGCCCTGGCTGACACCCCTCGGTCTCTCCCTCAGGTTCCCGGCCGGCCCGGAGTGCTGTCCCGGCTGGAGGCAGGAGGGGAGGGCGTGCACGGTCGGTGAGTGATGGATGGGGTGAATCCCAAAGCATGGTCCCCACGCTCACCCGGGCGGATCCTGTGGTGTTGGGGAAACCCTCAGCTCTCCTTGAGCGGTGCCAGTGGGGTCCCCTCCCCGTGGGGAGCCCCAGGTGCTGATGGTGCCGCAGCTGAGCCGGAGGGATGGAGCGGGAAGCGGGATGGTGCTTTCCCTGGGAATGCTGTCCCTGCGGGAGGTGAGTGGGTGGCAGATGGGGTGTGAGCCCCAGCCAGAGAGAGCTGAGTGCCTTTGCTGCCACGACAGCCGTGTGCGAGGGGGAGGACGCCTGCAGAGAGGGCGAGGTGTGCGTGAAACCCGGGCTGTGCCGCTGCAAACCCGGCTTCTTCGGAGCAGACTGCAGCTCCCGTGAGTGCCTGCCCCGTGCTCAGCCCCTGCCATCCCCCTTTAATGCCAGCTGGATGCTCGGGGGGCTGCCGGGCTTCTCCCCATCCTGCCTGTGTCCTTTCCCCTCGCAGGCTGCCCCGAGCAGTACTGGGGCCACGACTGCAAGCGGAGCTGCCCGTGCCACCCCAACGGGCGCTGCGACCCCGTCAGCGGCCACTGCACCTGCGACCCCAACCACTGGGGAGGGCTCTGCCAGTTCTCCTGCCAGTGCGGCCCCCACGGCCGCTGCGACCCCCTGACCGGCGCCTGCCACTGCGAGCCGGGCTGGTGGGCACCGAGCTGCAGGAAGCAATGCCAGTGCAACCCCTCCACCTCCCAGTGCGACCCCCTGACCGGGCTGTGCCGCTGCCTGCCGGGCTGGTGGGGCAGGAGGTGCAGCTTCAAGTGCTCCTGCAACGTCTCGCCCTGCGCGCAGGAGACGGGCAAGTGCGAGTGCCTGGCTGGCTACTGGGGACCGGCGTGCCAGCGGCGCTGCGACTGCGGGCACGGCTTCTGCAGTCCTGTCACCGGCCACTGCACCTGCGAGCCCGGCTACCAGGGCAGGAGCTGCCGGGACCCCTGTCCGGCAGGGAAATACGGATCTCAGTGCATGCACAGGTGAGATGGGGGAGCAAGGGGATCCAGCGGGCTGCAGCCAGATCTCGGGGGAAGGCAGTGCACCTGTCTGTCCCTTCGGCTGGGCAGGGAGACCCGTCCTGGGTTTGGGCATCCCAAGGTGGATGCAGCATCAGCATTGCCCCAAAAGAAACACCTCGCTAATGCCACCCTAAAATCTGGTCGTCCTTAGTCTCGCTCCCCATGGTGATAAAGCAGCATCTCCCAACACAGAACATTCTGTGATTCTGCTGCCCTCCTCTCCTCTTGCTACCACAGAGCATTAGGCGCCACTGTGTATTTCCCCTCGGTCCAAAATGATGCTCAATGATTTTGTGGGGTGAAACCTGCTTTTTGTGAGGTGAAAGCTGCTTTTTAGGGGTGCAAGTGTGGGCGTTGTGACCTCAGTGCCTCTCTGCCCACACAGCTGTGGGAGCTGCAAGCGCAGCCAGCCCTGCTCACCCGTGGATGGTTTCTGCCTGGCCTGCCAGCCCGGCTGGAACGGGACCCTCTGCAAGGATCCCTGTGCTCCTGGATTCCATGGGGATGGCTGCCTCCAGCCGTGTCCCCGCTGCCAGCACGGGGAGCCCTGTGACCCCCAGACCGGGTCCTGCCTGCGCTGTGACCCCGGCTGGACGGGACCCAGGTATGCCCAGGGTGAGGCCACTGGTCCCTGCGGGTGTCCCTGCTCTGGGGTGCAGTTGCTCATGCTTGCTCTGTTTTGGCAGCTGCAACAGCTCCTGCCCCATGGGCACCTTTGGTGATGGCTGCCAGTTCCTCTGCCCTGAGTGTGTTTCGGGGAGCTGTGACCCCGTGACAGGAGTTTGCATCTGCCAGGCAGGCTACTGGGGAGACAGGTAATGCCAGGAAAATGCTGGGATAATGCTTGGAGTGGGGCTGGGCTGGAGCCTCGCTCTCTCTGGGGGCATTTCCCTCCTTTCCTCTCTCTTCCAGCTGCAACGACACCTGTCCCGAGGGCTATTTTGGAGTGAATTGTTCCTCACCCTGCCAGTGCTCCCGGGGGACCTGTGACCCTGTGCAGGGTGACTGTGTGCTGAGTAAGATTAACCTCACATTTACTCCTTGGCACTGGGCAAGGGACGGTCACATCCTCACTGGGGAAGGTGCTGGGGGGCTGGGATGCATCTTGGTGCCTCCTGGCCCCACTGGGAGTTGTCAGCTCCTGCTCTCTCCATGCAGGGCTGTCCTGTAGGCGTCACAGCCACAGGACATGCCAGACTCAGCCCATCTCCTCACACAGGTTTGAAGGACCACGTAGCTCTTGCAGCTGCCATCCTTGTCCCTCTCCTGCTGCTGCTGCTCTGTGTCGCCTGCTGCTGCTGTGGTGCCAGCTCAGCAGATGCCCGAGACAGGTATTTTTTCACATTTTTCAGCCTTTGACACAAAACCCCATCTCCTGTGTCCCTTGATGTCCATCTCTGCTCTGCAGGGCAGCTGTGCCAGATGACGATGTGGTGGCCAGGATGAAGCACCATGTGCAGGGGGTGCTGGCCAACCTCAGTGCTCTCATGCCCTGCTTTAACCTGGGTACCTCGAAACTTCCCAAAGTCACAGGTGAGCAAAACAGAGCTGCTGACAGCACTTCCAGAAGTGCTGCACTCTCTGCAATCTCTGCCTGGGGGGAAGCCTGAAACCCCTCTCCCCTGAGCACACTGGGGTGCTCAGGTTCAGCTGGGTGTCTTCTCTTCCCCAGTTTCCCACCACGACATGGAAATCCCTTACAACCCCAGCTTCATCGAGCCCCCATCGTCTGCATGGGTGTCAGACAGCTCCTTCTCCTCCTTCGACACCGACAACGAGGGACCCGAGTACTCCGTCCCTCCCAGAGAAGGTGACGCCCATGGCTGCTCCTCCTCCTCTCTGATCACCTCTGGGGTCAATCCTGGCCGTCCCAGGGAGCTGTGCTTGGCACAGACATTGTTTATTTCCTTGTCCTTGTTTTCCTGTCTGCAGGGCTGTGTTTGGCTGCGTGCAATGGGACGTGCCCAGTGGGGCAACCCCATTTCACAACCTCCTCCCTGGGAAACGATCCCAGGGACAATCCTGTTGCATCAGCTTCTGTCCCAGTGTCCCCAATTATGTCCCCGGGCAGGGTGGCAGCTGCGGCAGCCGTAACACGTGTCACCTTGTCCCACAGGCATCCCGCTGCTGGGCGGGGCTGAGCTGCAGGACGGGGCATCCTCCCCTGGCGAGGCGCTCCCGGACGCGTCCGCCTTCGACTCCGAGGATGTCTCGCAGCCCTTCGCCATCCCCCGCACCTCCAGCATCGCCAAGGCCAAGCGACCCTCTGTGTCCTTCGCCGAGGGGACAAAATTCGGAGCGGCCGAGACCCCCAGCCCCAGCCGGAAGCCCAAGGCCCCGTGGGGCCCGTCCAGGCTGACCCCACCGCCGGGGGACGCGGCGGCCGAGCCCGCCAGCGAGAGCCCCGTCAGCGATTGCTACGAGAACCCCGAGCCCCCCAGCAAGGGGGATGAAAGCCACCGGCCATCGCCTCGGGCCACCCCGGGGGGACGCCGCAGGGTGGTGTCCAGCACCAGGCATGTGGCCCAGAGAGTGGAGGCGCTGGAAGCAGCTGCGAAATGCGGCAGCTGGGAGGCGAAGGGGAAAGAGCCCAATGTCACCACCATCTACATGATGGTGGGCACGGCCGGGCAGGACCCCAAGGCGGAGGGGACTGGCGAGGGACCGGTCCAGGCTGTGCTGAAGCGTCTGGGCAGCTTGCAGAGGGGCAAGTGGGCTGCGAAGGAGGAGCCCAAGGTGAGGAGAAGCATGGAGGCCATCCAGAAACCTCCTCGCCGGGCCCTGGCGCAGCGCAGGGACTCGGAGAACAGCTGCAAGCAGAGGGAGAGTATGCCGGGGGCTCCTGCCGAGTCAGCCCCTGGCAAGCAGCAGCATCCCGCTGCGAAGAGACTGTCCCTCCTCCTCGCATCTCTCTCGTCAAAAAACACCGGTGCCCAGGACGGGGGCAGCGAAACCGTAGGTGCCACAGAGAAGGGCAAAAGCCCGGAGTTAATTGGCAGCCTCGAAAGGAAGGGGCAGGCTGCAGCCGAGGAAGAGCCGAAATACGAGAACGTGGCCAGCAGCGGTGCTGATTCGCCCTCCGGCCCCGGCGAAGAGCTGCCGGCCACCCCTCCGGCCACCTGAGCCACCACCGGCCGGGCTGGGGCCGCGGGAGCCACCGGGGTCCTCCAACCCCAGCCTGGGGGAGCCGGGGGCCCGCTCCGAGCTGTGAACTGGAGAAGCATCGAGCCTTCCTGGTGACCCCCCCTGCTCTGGAGCCTCGCTGGGGCCACAGCGGGGACAGCCTGTGGGGTTGTGGTGCTTGAGGGCTGTTTTCTGCTCCTCCCTGCCCTACCAGCCCCACTTGTGTCTGCACAGCCCCGGGGGACAGCGATGCTCTGGATGCTGTGGTGGCGCCCTCAAGTCCCTGTCACCACTAGGAACATACCCAATGCAGGGCTGCTGAGTGCTCAGCTGGGAAATGCGTGCACAAAATCCAGTCTCACCCCATCGGTTTTCACCTTTCCTGTCTCAATTCCAGTGATGCAGCTTGGAGCCTCTTGCTGGAAAGGTGTTTCTCACTGAAGGGGATTATTTTGTGGAGCTGGGCTGAGGAGAGATGATGGGCTGTCACAAGCAGCTTCAGAAAAAAATAGTAATTTTAGCTGCTTATCTCAAAGGGTATCTGGGTCTGCAGGGGTTTATCTGTGTGGCTCTGGCTTCTGTGGCAGGCCTGGCTGCCTTTGCTTCCATGTGGAAGAAAAAAGCTTGTGGCAGGACACAGGGTGTAGTGACAGCCTTTTAAACTCCACACAGTTCCAAGCTGCAGTTGTGCAAACGTGGCAGCTGGGCAGTGACCATCAACCTGTGCACCTGGCGCCGTGCTGATAAGGGTGGAAGTTGCCTGGAAAATGGGATTTCCAAGGGTGCCCTAAGCTCCTGCCACCTCCCACGCCTCATTCCTGCTGTGAAGGCAGCTGAGATGCCAAAGAGGATTTGCAGAGTGATCTGGTTTTAGATGTATCTAAGTAGTAGAAGGTTTTTGTGTATTTTTTTCTGTTATTTTGCGTGGTGTGAAAGCCTTGGAATGAAAATTAAATGCCCTTCAGGAGATGGGTTTCCCAGCCACCCTTTGAGTCAACGATACAACCAGGAATATTCTCCAGATTGTGGAAACTGTCAGCAGCCTTAGGCTTTCCGTTTGGGAATTTTTTTTTAGATTTTCTGTCTCTGTTGAATTCTGAATTCTCACTCACTGAGCTGAGCCCTGCACAGAGCCCAAGACTGGAGTGCAGGAGGAATGTGAGTGGGCTTGTGAGTGTCCAGAGCCCCTCTGCTGCAGCCTGCACCTCACACATCATGTGCAGAGGTCCACATGAATCCTTCTGGTCTGGCGCTGCTCAGCTGGTGTTCAGGGTTTGGGGTGTTTCAGAAAACACAGTGGGTTTTTGCTTTTTCCCTTTTGCTTCCCATAGGTGCTTCTCCACAGCACCAGGCACCAAATCCCCATGGTCTGATGTGGCTGAAGCTTCCAGTTTTGCAGCCAGCACAAAGCACCCTTTCCTGCAGTGGAATCATCTGCTGCTGTGATGATAGCACCAAATATTCTGGCATCCAAATAAAACTGCTCATCCTGGCAGGACTGGAGCAGCAGCCTGTTCTGCACGGGCTTGCTTTTGTTTTGACACCATTTTATGACAGCGGCAGGGACAGTCCCACATTTGATTTATAAGCAGCCATTTTTTTTCCCTAATGGGATGGATATTTTGAGCCTGTGAGCTGAGCAGTGCTGTGCCAGAAGTGAACGTCACATGAGCCAGTTCACTCTGGGTGCAGCATGTAAATAGCTGACAACAACCTGACAGCCTCAAACCAGCGCCTGGTTTGAGAAAAAGCTGCTGCTGGGAGAACCTTCCTTGTCCATGCAGCCAGGATGTTTCCCCTGCTTGAAGATGAAGCATCTTGGCCGTGTCTAGGCAGTGAAAGGGAAATGAGCTGCAGATTTCAGCGTGTGGCTGCCCATGCACGCTCCTGCAGCGTGGCTGCGCTGGTGTCTGCTTGCTGGGGATGCTTCTGTCGGCTGTGCCGGGGTTTAGCTCTGGGTGTGGGAGGTCTGCAAGGCAGAGCTGGTGGGGGGAATCTCTTCCCGTGCTGGATTTCTGACTTTCCAAAGCTGCTGCAGTGTTTGGAAGGCAGGCAGTGGGAAGGGATCCACATGCAGGTGCTGCCTGTAAGCAGAGAGGTGTCTGTGTGCTCTGCTGGGGCAGGAGCAGAGGCTGGAGGTGTTCCTGGGGTCTGCCCCATGGTGGTCTGTCCTTGTCATCCTGTCAGCCTTGTCATCTCCTTTCCCAAACTGCCCAAGCCTTTGAAGAGCACCACATCATTTAGCCCAGTGGCTGTGCCAGAGCAGGAGCTGTCACCTCCCTCCCAGCTAAACTCATTCCTGGCCAGTTTCTAAAAACACATCTCTGTGTCAGTGCTGTTCTTTGGCTTCACTTTATTTTTTTTCTCCCCATGCTGTTTATTCAATCCCTGGGGTATTTATAGCTGGCCACGGATCACCTGATAGCTTCTTTTCTCCTTCTAGGATAGGAAAACTGAGCCCTCCCTGCTCTTGCTGAGGCAAAGGGTTCCCGTGACCCCAAACAGCCTTCGAACCCTCCTCATGCTCCTCCCCGTCACAGTTTGTGTTTCTCAGACACAGCAGCCAGCTCTGGGTGCTGAGGTCTCCTGGGTCTTGTGCTGCCTCAGCCTTCTTCTACCTCTGCTGAACACCTGGCATTGATCCAGGCTGCCTTGTTTTCTTTGCACTTTTTGTTTGTTTGTTTGCATTGGCTTAAATCCACTTTCCAGCTGTTGAAACGTTTGATCCCTCTCCCACAGCCAAGGCCGAGGAGTTTCCTCTTCCCACCCACCACAGAGATGGAGTGGTGGGGACACGTCCGTCTGTCTGGGGCCCTCTGCTTCCTCTGGGGTGATTACCTGCCACAAATGCTGTTTTCATCTCCTTTGGCTGAGAAAAAATCCCCTGTAAAGATTCTAGGGATTTATGGCCACATCCGCTGACCCAGGACCTCCCTATTGACGGAAGGATTTATGGAAAGTCTAGAAATACCTCAGAGGAATGCTCTGACAAATAATGTAACGGAAGAAAGAAGGCAGAATTGTGTTGACGTCAGATGTGAAGCTGGCTTGTAAGGATATTACTTTATTTCATGAAGCTGGGCTGTATCCCCAGCAGTGTGATCAACAGGTTTAGTGAGGGGATTTTCCCCCTTCACTCTGCTCACCTAAGATACCACCTGGAGTATTGTGTCCAGCTGTGAGGATTCCAACATAAAAAGGACATGGATGTGTTGGAGCAAGGCTAGAGGATGCAACAATGATGATCAGAGACTGGAGCAGCTCTGCTATGGACAGGCTGAGGGAGCTGGGGGTGTTCAGCCTGGAGAAGAGCGCAGGGAAACCTTATAGCACTTCCAGTGCCTAAAGGGGATCCAAGAGAGCTGGAGAGGGACTTTGGACAAGGGATGGAGTGACAGGACAAGGGGGAACGGCTGACAGAGGGCAGGGTTAGATGGGATATTGGGAAGAAATTCTTGGCTGTGAGGCAACCTGTGCCAATCCTGGCACAGGTTGCCCACAGAAGCTGTGGCTGCCCCACCCCTGGAACTGCCCAAGGCCAGGTTGGATGGGGCTTGGACCAACCTGATCTGGTGGAAGGTGTCCCTGCCCATGCCAGGGGGTGGAATGAGACGATATTTTAGGTTGCTTCCAACCCAAACCTTTCTGTGACTCTTTGAATGAGCTGTGTCGTGGGCTGGGGTGTCTCGAGGGCTCATTGCCCCTGTCCAGCTGTGCCGTGAGGGTGGTCAGCGCAGGGCTGCGTTGGATGCCTGTTCCCAAAATACCCTTTTAATACGGTGAAGCAGCTTCTCAGGTCTCTCCTTGAGCAGGACAGGCAGACTTCGCAGGACAGATCCGGTGCCCGTACCCACAGCAGACGAACAATGCCGCGGGTGCCGCTCCCGACACGGCTCCCCGTGCTTGGCGGGGCTGTCCTCCCTCACAGCAGCCGTTCCGCGGTGAGCGCGCTGCGGCTCCCGCGGCTGCCGCCCGGGGCCGGCGGAGACCGGCGGAGAGCGGCAGCGATCCCCGCGGGGCGGTCCCGCTGTCCCCGCGCCGGGCCGGGCGGGGGAGCCGCATCACCTCCCGCCGCCCATCCCGGGTTTGTCGCTTTTCCCTGGAAGGCGGCGAGCCCGACCACCGCTTGGGTGTGTGTGTGAGGGTCTGTGTGCGTGTGTGTGTGTGAGGGTCTGTGCGGGTGTGTGTGTGTGTGTGTGTGTGTGTGGGTGTGTGTGTGTGTGGGTGTGTG
>VYZP01014134.1:22511-67081 GCA_013400635.1 Hypocryptadius cinnamomeus
TGGGCTGGGCAAGGATAGCGGGGCTGGGGAGGGGGCTGTGCAGGGGTGAGGAAGAGGAGGAGGTGATGGAGGAAATGCGTTGTGGGCTGTGCTGGGGCACCGGGCCTGCGCTGTGGGTGGAGGGGGGGGGCTCTGAACGGGCTTCTGTGGCTGGAAGGGGGCCCTGAGCCCCAGACATCGCTGCTGGGTCAGACCCCTGTCCTGCCAAAACACCCGGTGCTGGGGTCTCTCCAATAAGGGAAGCTGCCCTGGCTGGCTGTGTGGCCAGCTGCTTTCCCCACAGTGCACCCTGAGGTGTGCCTGGGCTGGGAAAAGCTTCAGCATGGCTCAAAGGGCCACCTGCCTTGTGACACTCGGGGCTCCCCAGCCCGGGGTCAGGGTGTCCCCTTGGATAGGTGTGTTCCCCAGTTTGCTCGCTCCCGTGGCCACTGGGACTGGGACAAGTGGAGCTGGACACAGTTAATGCAGCTCCAGCATCTGGGGCAGCCTGGAGATGCCACTGAGCTGCGGTGTCTCCCAGCTGGCTGGTCTGGCAGGCAGCAAAAAGTGCTCCTTGGTGAGCCCTTGGTGATAAACTGCATTTGTAGACCCCTCACGCACCTTCCAGAGCAGGTCTGTGCTTTTTCATGGGGTAGAGCAGACCTGGTGGGTCTCTGAAGCCACCTTTGGGATGTGGGGCTGTGTCCCCCATCCCAGCCCTGCCTGATGGCAGTGGGGACATCAGTGCTGGCTGCAGCCCCCCTGCCCTGGCATTTATTCCCTCAGTGCCTGCCCCGTGCAGGAGCAGCGGGCTCCGGGCTGTTTGCTGCATTTTCATACCTGGTGCTCGGGAAGTGGAACAGAGTCCTTGAGCAGAGCCCAGTGCCACTCAGAGTGAGCACCCCAGGAGCTCTTCCAAGGGCACCTGTGCCTCCCCCATCCCTCCAGGTCACTTGGCAAGCTGGCACCTGCAAAAACCAGTTCTGTACCGAGTGCCTGGCATCCAGCAGGCAGCTTTCCCTGGGTACTTAGTGAGGAGATCCCTTAAACCACGGGGTTTTTTTCATGCTCTTTGAGCAGTGTGGACTCACTGGGTGTTGCTCCCTGCAGGCTGAGGCTCTGAAGAAGGAGGCCACCCCCCCCAGGCAGCCATGGCCCCCACGCTGGCCACGGCGCACCGGCGGCGCTGGTGGATGGCGTTCACAGCCATCGTGGAGAATCTGCTCTTCTCTGCCGTCCTGCTGGGCTGGGGGTCCCTGCTCATCATGCTGAAGGCAGAAGGGTTTTATTCCTACCTGTGCTACGGGTTAGGTAAGCATTTTTTGGGCTCGTGTGGGGATAAGTTGCTGCTGAGGTTTGCTGGTGTGGCTCCCTGCTGCAGGGTGGTGTGGAAGTGGTTGGACGAGGGCTGAGCTCCACATCGATCCCAGGAGAGAAGGATGGGATTTGTGCTCCTTCCTAAAGCCAGTGGCATCCTTGTGATGGTGCAGTGTGCCTGTAGGTGCTGTTGTTTTGTAGGGTGGTTGGGAAAAGGAGCTTTAATGACAAGGTAGAGCTTTTCTGGATGGCTTTTTCTATTTGGCCATGAGTTCTTCCTCTGCAAGGAAAGGCTGGATGGGGTCTGGAGGATGATGATTTGTGGGGAGGCTGTCCTGAGTTTATAAGAGGAACTTTGTCCTTAGTGGTGAGAAAAGAAGGAGCATGGGTGGCAATAGTATCAGGGCAGTCCAGTGCTGCTGTTGAGGAGAATTTGCAGAATTAAATACTGCTGATAATTCCTCTCCTTCTTCAAGCACTCAGGATGTGCTCAAACCAGACTGTGTTTCTTGAGGGCTTGAGATTTACCCTCTGCCCCAGCAAGAAGTGACTGTCCCTGTTGCGGACACAGCCTGGAAGGGGAGAGATAAATTTGTGGTGTGGGAATGGTAAACCTGGGAAAACAGCCTGGAGATGGGCATCTATCCCCAGCCTGGGCATGGAGAGAATTGTGCACCCCACAGCGTGTTTGGGTGGTCAGTGGGGTTAAAGGAGCCCGAGGGTAAAGCTGTGGTGTGGATTTGGAAAGCTGCTGTGGTGGCTGAGGGTTTGCATGTGCTCAGAGAAGGGAAGGGCAGAGTGAGGAGAGGCAGTTTGGGCTCTGTCCAGAGATGTGTGATGGAGACTGAGGCTGGATCAGCCCATTTGGGGCTGGTGGACAAGCAGTTTATGAAAAGAGTTGGAAATCAATGCGTGGAGCCTCAGTTGAGTGATGGCTGAGAACAGTGGGGGAAAACTGAGGTGTGGGGAAACAAAGTCCAGACAAAGGTACCTGTGAATGATGTGACAATTCTTTGGGTTTTGCTCATTCATCAGCTGCTTATCTCCCCTGCTTTGTGTACCAGGGCCTGGGTTGGTGCACCTGGCCAACAGGCGCATGTTTGAGTCTTTTATCAGCTGCAGTTGGCAGCTTCATCTCCATCCTGTGCTCTGCTCTCAGGGCAGTGCTCCCAAGGTGTCCCTGTCACTTGGCTCCCCAGGAGCACTCCTGTGTGAGGGAGACTCCCAGTGCCAGGAGACCCTGCAGGACTTCTGGTCAAGGCTGCTGTGTTCTCTCCACATCGTGGAGACTTTGTCACAGCCAAGAGATTACATTAAACCCATCAGGTGGAGACTTTCTGGCACACAGGAGCTGATAAGCAAATGCTGACTGTCTCTGTGAGCAGACATTTTCTTGTCTACTTCCTGAGATGTGCTCTGCTGACAAGAACTTCACTTGGGGCCCACCTCTTGCTCTTTGCCTTGACTGCTTTCAGTTTGTCCTAGATCAGTGAGGTTTACCTCGGTTTCTCACTGCTGTTCACCAACCTGTGGCTTTTTTGGCTCTCCCCATGGGAGTGCCCATGCCCACAGACCACAGGGAAGATGCAAATGTTTGGACTGCTGTGAAATTGCTGCCCTGGGGGCAACTGCTCCCTCCCAGTGGCCAACCTGTGCCCTGAGGCAGGAAAGCTTAATCCCTGAGAAGAAATTTGTGCAGTCAAATGTTCTCATTGTCCTCAAATATCTGGCCATCACTTCTGAACTCGGTGATGGCTTGTGATGAGCTGTGGGGACATTCATCTGTGCTGACTCACTTTCCTTTCTCTGGTTTTGTCCTCTGTAAGAGTTTTGTGGGGAAGACTCCTGGCTCCAAGTGTGTGGAGGCTCTCAACGACCAGCCCCAAACTGAGTTTTCCCTTTGCTGGCATTAGGGTGACCCAGTGGTTGCCTTTTTTAGTGTAACCTATTGAATCCTGCAGCCAACTTGGCTGGAAGGCTGGTGCAAACAAATCATGACTAGTAGCCTTTGGGCACTTGTTGTTCCTAATGCTGCTGTGGGCATGTAAGTATTGTAAGGAAAAAAAAAATAGAGTTTTCCTAATGAGCCAAAGGTTCTTGGCAGGGCTTTCAGTTTGTCAGCATAAGCTCTTGCACTTTGTGATGCTTTCCAATGAAAGGCAAAACTAGACCTTGTCCCTTCTGCAGGCTCTTCTCTGAAGGTAGCAGCAGCTGCCCAGAAAGTGCTGCGGTTCATGAAGGACTCCTTGTCTCCCTGTTGAATCCCTTGCTTGCCCTTGGCTCCTCGAGTGTTGGATTTTACTCAGCCATTGTACAAATGTGGGGTCCAATGGACTCTTAACTCAGTAACGTGAGGGTGGAGATGGGCACCTGGGGAAAAAAAATCCGAAATAACAAAATATTTTTAGAGCAGTTGTGCAACAGGGCTGGAGTGGGGGGTTGTACCCGTTGGGCCACCTCCTGAGGTATGTTTGAAATTCGCTGACAAGGAGCCTGGTAGTAGCACTTTGTTCCCATTTTAATTTTACTACACTACTACTTGGCCTTTAACCAACTGAAGCAGCATCTTTTATTCGGTGCAAGTGCTGACTCCACAGTCTTTATCACCATTCTGGGCCTTATCAGCTCTTGGGGAATTTGATCAGTCCAGGGCCTTGCCTTGCTATGATGTTTCTGGGATTGGGAAGCTGAACGCTTGGGTCTGAAATGTGCTTGAAAAAAGAAAAATGTCCTGAACTTGATAATCTGCTCACAGAGAGCAGAGATAAGGGGCACAGAGGGCTTTCCTCTAAGACAGGGCTGCAGAATACCAAAGGGATGATAAGCTAATTCACTTACAGCGAGTTAACGAGCCCTGACTGGTCAAAGGGGGAAGGTGCTGCCTTACAGCTCTTTTGACTTATTTATCTGAGCTCTGGGTGGGGAGCTTGCAGTCTGAAGGTCCCTCACAATCTGGACAGATATGACAGCTAGGATTTGTGGAAGGGCTGCACGTGTGAGGCTGTAAACAGGAAAAGAGTAAAGATGGTAAATATTCAGTTTGTACAGGAAACACACTGTGCTGATCAGCAGCTGTCGTGGGAAGGTGCTGGCTGAGAGCAGCTGCAAAGTGAAACCACAGCTGGGGAGAGGAGAGAAGGGGAGTTTAACTGGGACTGTGCCTTGGTCATATGAAGCTTTCAGGCACCCAGAGAGGGGGTCCTGGAAGTGCAAGTGGAAGGGCAGGGAAACCCAAATAAATTGCTTTTGCAGTGGTACAAAGCAAGAACATCTCCTCCCAGTTCCCAGAAGTATGACACCATCCTAAAAAGAGAAAACATGTTCTTATGTGGGCAGACTGCAGAATCAGTTGTTTGCACATGTCTTTCAGTGTGCTATTTTTTTAAACCAATACTCCCAGTTCTTTGCCCTTGATTGCTGTCTTTTTTTCCCTCCATTTTTTTTTCTTCTTCTATAAAAAAGAGAGGAGGAAGATGAGGGTGTGCAGGCTGTGACAGAGCTTTTGTCAGGGTGGCTGGGGGTGTCTTGCCTGTTTGACTCAGTCTGATCCATGAAATAAGATGAAAGGAAAGCTGCTCTGCCATCTGAGATGGCAGTCACTCCTGGAAAAGCCAGACTCGTTCCTCTGGTAATGTGGTGTGTGTGTGCCTGGGATTTGAAGAGGTCAGTAAAGAGCAGTTAATGATTGACCTGCTGCATGGAGAAAGGATGGCTTTGAATGTTCCAGCCTGAACAAATCCCAGCGATGATCTTGACATAAATGATTACCCAGGCAGCCTTCTCCTTACCTAAGCTGTCATTCTTTAAATAGTAACTTGAACTACTAATTGGGCAGTAGAAATCCTGCTGCTTGTGTGGGGAGTGCTGTAAAAATAGGCAGCAATGTTCTTGTAATTGCTGGTAAAGACTTGTAGCTTCTGCTGTCTTGTCAGTGAGGCAGCAGTGAGTGAGCACAGCCTCTGTGCTGCTGCCTTGCCCGGGTGTGACACCTCGAGTGCTGCATGCAGGTGGACTTGGCAAGAGGATCTGGGGAGGGCACCACCGTGGGCACAGAGCCAGTCCTTCCCCAGAGCAGTTTTCCAGATGGAGCCAGGCACGTAGGAGATTTTCCCGCGAGTGTGGCACGCACCGATGTGGAACGGGATCTGAGCTGTGATTGAGGGGAAGCTGCTGTTTGCTGTAACCAGGTGCATTAGGTAGGTGAGTAGTTAGGCAGGTTCTCTGCCCATTAAGCCCCTCCTAACTGCGTGTCCTGTGCTGCCACTCGCTGTCCTGTGCCAGCGAGCTGCTGGCACCCATATCCGTGCTTGCGGATGAGTCGGCTCTTGGCTGGACCTTGTGCCTGCAGCACACACCTGCAGCCCTTCCAAAATGTTCTATTTATGGAAGTGGCTCAAAGGATCAGGGGATGTCAGGGTGCCAAGGGCTGCTGGAATCATTTCCATTACGCCTCAGTGGATCTTCTCTTGTTGCTCAGGGGCTGCTTCTATTTTCACAAACAATTTGTATTTCCACATAGCGCTGTTGCCTGGCCCCTCCTTGGAGCTGGCACCCAGCAGCTGTAAACAAGGTGGTTTGTACAGGCAGGGAGTGAAGTTTGGTGTCTCACTCCCAGCCTTTCACTGTTCAGAGAGGGGTAAATTTACTTGCTGTTTCTGAGCTGTGTCCTCACCTCATGCACCCTCGTCATGGGAGGGCCAGCAGGTGTGTGCTGTGCGAGCTCCTTGGGGACATGCAGAAGTGAACACATCAAAACATGAACAAGAATTCATACTCTCCAGCTTTAGAGGCTGATTATTTCTGCTTGGAGATCTCTGTGTGGGGAGGGTTACTGAGGCTTTAACACGTGCAGAAGTTATAAGGTCACTGCGCTGTTCATGTCCCTCCACCCTCCTTCCACTCATCAGCTGAGCTATCTCTGGAGAGTGCTGACACAGGGAAACTGCTACTACTTTGTCAATTTCCCCCCCTCCTCCTTGTTTTCCCGAGTTTCACCTCTCACCCACATCTGTTTCCTATGAATTTATCTTTGTGGAGAGCCCAAAAGCCTTGATGCTGTGGGTGAAAACTGCAGAGAGCCTCCCAAAGTCTGTCCAGGACTGATTTCTAAGGATGTGACTCGGTGCCTCAGGCTGCTGTGCTGCCCTCCGTGCAGAGCAGATGCTGCTGGTGGCACATGTGACATTTTGGGGATATTTGTTGCTTACTCTTGCTATCCATGACCAACAGGACAAGAGAAGGGGCAGATTAAGTTATCAGTCAGGAGCACATGGCAGTAGAAAGGAACAGAGGCAGTTAGAAGCAATCTTAGCAAAGATGCTGATGAGAGCAATGTAAATGGGGAGAAATGCCCCAGCCTTCCCTGGAGTGCTGGGAGGGGTCAGAGGCAGCTCCAAGGCCTCAGATATCAGTGCCTGAATTCCTGCTGATACCTGATGGCAGGAAGGTGGAGTGAGGTTTGTTTGCAGTGGACACAAAGCTGGGAGGGTGGTTTAGGGCAGCTGGGAGAGCCAGGGTGAAACCAGTAACTGCAGAGGAGCTGGAGTTTGAGTAGAAGAGAGGGAGGTACAAGGTGGGGCTGTGCCACCTCCAGAGCTAACACAGAGCAGCCATGGGGATCTCCCCCACCAGCCACAGCAAGCAGGGAATGAGAAGCCACTTGCACATGAGGGATTCCTGCTAATTAACTAAACCAACCAGGGCTTGCTGGGAATCTCCAGTCTCACTTCCTGCTGGTGGTTATGTCGGTGACTTCTCTCTGTTCCTCCTTTACTACTGAACTTTGTCAGATCAGGTATTAAATAAAAAGGAGAGTGTTTTATATCACTGGCTTGCAGCAGCAGCAAGAGAGCAAGTGCTTTGTCATAGCAGCAAAGGTTCCAGATGAGTGTTGGGAGGAGGAGAGCTGGAGTGCACTGGAGCTTCCACTGAGTTAGTGGAAGTCTGAAGGCACACAGCTCACTTGAGGAGTTGTAAGCAGCCTTGGGGATAGGCATGTAACAGGAGAAAAGCTGACATGAGGCAGTAAAAGGGAACTTCTTTCCTTTCTTTTTTTGAACTGTCCTGTTTCTGTCTTGATTACACAACGTGGGCTCTGTTCAGCGTGGGAGTTTGCATGCAGAGTTCCTCATGTAAGGGCAAGAACAGAAAGCTGGGGATGTAATTGATCTGTGTGACCTAAACCCATTTTGAAAGAATAGAAAATGCTAATTACAGGGTAGGACTTACAGATGCATCAATCCTTAAGAAAAACTGAGAAGGCAGGTGAGCTGCCAGCCCCCCTGGGAACAGGGTAGTTAAATCCAGGAAGGATTTTTCAGAGCCAGGGCAGTCAAAGCAGGGTGGCTACTGCAAAGCCATTCTTCATCG
The DNA here is from genome assembly GCA_013400635.1 of Hypocryptadius cinnamomeus. Taxonomy (NCBI): domain Eukaryota; kingdom Metazoa; phylum Chordata; class Aves; order Passeriformes; family Zosteropidae; genus Hypocryptadius; species Hypocryptadius cinnamomeus. Next base: position 30,177 of record VYZP01014134.1, read on the forward strand.
TGGTGCCTGCAGTGAGGATAGGAAGCTTTTCATTTGAGCAGGCTGCTGCTCAGTGCCAGGCCTTGTCAGCCTGGTGTCTGGAACCAAAATAACTGATTTGGCTGTAGCTGTCGTTAGTTTTGTTAGGGAAAAGATCTCTGAGAACATGACAGCTGTAGATTAGGAGGACCTTTTTTTTGTATCCCTTTGGGTTTAGCAGGGTTTAGTCTCCTGTAATTGTCAGGCCATTGCTGTATAGTTGTTTTAAAAAATTAATGACTCTCCATCCCTAGGTTTTTACCCTGCTGCTACATGGGATACCTGTCTCATGGCTGCTTTTTCCTGCTCAAAGCTGGGCTCATCAGGTTTCCCTCATCCTTTTGCTGCTCTGCTTCTCCATTTCTCACTGATTAGAATAAAAACTGGACTGTGGAGGGCATATGTCCAGCAGGGCTTTTCCCTTCTCTCCTTCCTGCAGCATTTTAAATCTCATCCTAACACACTGTCCTCTCTCACCCCATGTAGAGACCACCACCAACAGCTCTGAGCTCGACAACAGCACAGCTTCAGAGCACAAATGGCCTTCCTGCAATGCCCAGGATGAAATGCTGAACTTGGCCTTCACCGTTGGCTCCTTCCTGCTCAGTGCCATCACGCTGCCCTTGGGAATTGTCATGGACAAGTACGGCCCCCGCAAGCTGCGGCTGCTGGGCAGGTGGGTGTGCAAGGCTCTGGGGGGCTGAGGGCTCAGTTCCCACCCTGTCTGGGTGCTGTGGGCTCCCTGCAGCCTTGGGAAGTGTCTGAGGGATGGGGCTGGGATCTGCACAGGACAGCAGAGCAGCTCTGGGGTGATTTCAGCCAGCACAGTGAATTGCTCCATAAGGGAAGGGCCTGGGACTCCATGTCCACACTTCAGCTCTCCAGTGCTGCTCTGTGATCCCTGTCCAGATGGAGCCTGGAGGAAGAGCAGAGTCATTTGTGAGTCAGGGAGGGTAGCTTTCTCCTTGGGCTGGGAGCTATGTCCTGAGAGGCACAAAAGCAAGATGTTACATCATTGTTTGCAGGCTGGGGAGTTAACTCAGGGATAAACATGTCCTGTTGCCTTTCCCAGGGCCCTTCTCTTCCATGTGGTGTGTGTTGCTTTCTGCCTCAGACAGCGAGGTTGTCAACTGCTTCTGTCATGGCACAGAGGGATTAGTGACTTTTGGGATCAGTGGACCCCAGCACTGTTTTAACTGTCACAATTTTAATGCAGTGAACTTGATTAGAAACCAAACTGGCCTGTGGGCAGAGTGGGAAAAACAGGGCAAGTCTCTGAGTCAGACCCTACCAGAGAGGAGTTGAGTGCTGGGGCTCAGGACAAAGGCTGCTGCTGCTGCCTTTGGTCACCCTGAGGTGAGGGCTGGAAAAACTGTGCTGGAAAACCAGTGGGAATTTGGGTCCAGACAGAGCTGTGTCAGTGCTGGGAGGAACCGTTCCTGCCCCAGCCCTTGTGCAAGGCTTGCCTGTAATACTTGTTTGCCAGTAATATTTGGGTATTTCCCTGGATTTTTCTTTTCAAATTGCCAGCTTCCCTCCCTCTTACAGAAAGTGCCCTGTGAGGTGCTGAGGAGGTGGAAGCAGCTGTAATTGACTGTGAGTAAGGCTGTTTGTGAGAAACTGATGGCTCTGGTTCCCTTTCAGTGCCTGCTTTGCCGTGTCCTGTGTGCTGATTGCGTACGGTGCCAGTAACCCAGACTGTAAGTTGGCATCTTTCTGCTGAGCTGGGAGCATTGCAGGGCTCTGGTTTGGGGTTTTTGGGGAAGCAAAGTTCAAACTGTCACCCCCCAGTGCTGTACTGGGGTCACAAGCCAAGCAATCTGCCAGGCTGAGGGAGCCAAGTGGCTCTGGGAAGGGCTGGTGTTTCACAACACCAAGTGGAGAGTGTAGCAAGGGCCAAACGTCTGAGATACCCAGGTCTCTTAGTTTTGTGTTTGGGCAGGGCCAGGTCCTGTAAAGGAGCAATTCCAGACGAATTCCTGGCTCTTTCAGGGTTGGGAAATAGGTAATAGCACCCAATGTGTAATTGGCTTTTTTAGCAGAGGTAGATGGAGCTGGCTGCTCAAGAGCAGATAGTGAGATGACCCTTTGGATTGTTTGCTCAAGTAAATCTTCCTTTTGAGACCCACCAGACAAGCTGCATCAGCAAGTCTGTGCATTAGAGAAAAGGAACCCTTCCATCCCCTCCTGAGCTGCCTTGGAGGAGAGCCCTGTCCCTGCCAGTCTGTGTGGCTGGGGAGATGGGTGCTGGGTCAGGAGCAGCGTGACATGTCCTGAGGGTGTTGATCCACAGAGGTTTCCACATGTCAGGACCAAAGCCCTTTGGGCTCTGCCTCCTTTCCCTCTGCACCCCAGTGGGAGCTGAGGGCAGGTTTTTTATTGTTGCAGCTCTGTCTGTGCTGATATTCATAGCCCTGGCTCTGAATGGCTTTGGTGGGATGTGCATGACCTTCACATCGCTCACGGTAAGTGAAGAGTTACTACCTGACTGCTCTATCCCTCACTGTGGCTGTGAGCTGGGCTGGCAGGCAGGAACAAAGTGGATCTTCTGCCTGTGGCTTGAATAGCACGTGTTTGTGTTTGGTACAAAGGGTCAGTCACCCTTGGGAGCGAGTCCTTGGTTGTTATTCTAAAGCTTGTTTTCCCCCAATTGTTTTTTTTTCACCTGCCCTTTGTATCTCAGGTGAAGGTGGGGGGAAAAAAGGAAGTGTTTTTGTCTAGGGCTCATAATGTGCCTGTACATGCAGTGCTCAGCTACCTTGGCACAGGCTGGACGTGTGTTTGCACTGGATTTAGCATTGACATAGTGCAGGAAGAATCAGCAGGGCACAAACCCTTGCAGCTGGGTATGACCAGCTTTCTGCAAGCACAGTGTGCATCTTGCCCCCATGGCTCTTCTTGATCACAAGAGGTTTTGCTTTTCAGAAGGGTGAGAGTCCCTCACAGGCTTCCTTAGAAATGCTGTGTTGTTGGGTGTGCACAGCCCCCTGGATATGTTCAGGATTGTATGGAAAGCTTTGGTCAACAACTATCAGCTGGATCTCTATGTTTTGGGGTTCTTTCTGCCTGGAGGCAGAAGCAGTATCATTCTCCAAATAACTGCTTTATTTTCTGCCTCATTACCCTGATTGTTGTCAGTGTGGCTCAAGCAGGGCTGGGTGGAAAGTCGCCCAGAAAACAAGCCTGGGAAGCACTCATTTTTTAATTTTTTTTTCCCTGACCTGTAGTTGAAAACTTTCAGATTTGGACTGCACTACCTTGTACTTGCTGTTGAAGTAAAACTTCCTGTTAAAGTTGCCTCTAATTTAACAGGGCTTAGACACTGGCTGAACAAGGCTTAGGCACTGGCTGAAGTCCTGAGACATAAATTTGGCAGAGGCTGGCTTTAGAGAGCACTCTGTGTACCATGGTTTTGCTGCTGCTGTTGCTTTCATATATTCAAAGCTTTCAGAACTCCATGCAGATGTTGCTCTCTCCTTCATATGTGGTGCTCTTCACTGGAAGCCTTGGCTGTGACCCCAAGGAACTGTGGGGCAAATGTCATCCTGCTTCAGATAAAAACAAGGAATAGGGGAGCATGTCAGTAGTGCTGTGGGAGAGGAGAGGATTCCCATCTTGCTGCTGCCAGAATTGATTATTGTCTCTCTGGGTGATTATTAAGGGGTCACAGATATTTTAGAAGCACTGGTGATGATAGGAGTGAGGGCAGAATAGGGCAGGAATAGATTGGGTGTGCTGTGCTGTGGCTTTTAGCAGCAGAAGTAAGCAAAGCCACTTATTAGTGCCCTCATTAGTGAGCCAGTTCTGCAGTGCCAAAGAAGAGCAGCAGCAGCAGGAAGAAGGTCAGCTCTTCCAAGAGGAGATCCAAGCCTTGGGGAGGTCTAAAGGAGGCAGTGATGTTGTGAGGCCACAGATGCCTCAGGTGGTGCCCATCCCCTCAGCGTGCTCTGCAAAGAGCTGGGGTGGCTTCAGGCCTGACTTCTCCAATCCACAGGCAGGTGTAGCTGCTTGTGCAGCTGCACAGAGGCATTTTGGTACCTGAGGCATGTGAATGTAATTAAAAATAGCCTCAAGTGGGAGGGAAACACTTCTTTACCTGCACCACAGCGTAGCTGTGCTGCTGCCTGTTAGAACCAGCTGTATTTTGGCTGTTGGCAGCTTACAGCTTTATCATTCTCCTGCAAGCTGCACTTGGTGTGTCAAGAACCATCTTCTGCTGTCACAGGATGATGCCTTGTGGATTCCTTCCAGCTGTGGCCCTGGAGACAGGCGAGGGAGGGACGTAGGGACAAGCTCATGGGCTGTGGCCTGAACACGCTGTGCTCCGCCTTGTGCCCGGGAGGGGACGGGCTGAACTCTGAAAGGGGACACTCAAAAGACCTTTGTAAGGACGTTCGTTACCGAGGAGATGATGAGCCCTGCTCCTCCCGGTGCCAGGGCAGCTCTGGTCTGGCTGCCACAGGCGCTGGCTGCGCGCACAAGTCACAGCAAGGTGACTCCCTGCTCCTGCCTGCTGCAGGTGACCTGAGCTGCTCCAGGAATGGGTCAGACCCACTGGTGCAATGGTCCTCAGCCACCCCAGGCAGGTTTTGGTTGCTGCTTCATGGCAGGGTGTCCCCACCAGCTTGTGGGGTGTCAGGTGTTGACACCTCCTGGGACATGGTGTGATCTGGTGGCAGGGACCCTCAGACAGGGATAAACAGGATCTCTGAGGATTAGAGCCTGGGACAGAGTTCTACAAAGCTTTGCCTCTTGAATTTAAAGCCTTTTCCAGCAACAAGTCCCCAGGGTATCATGAAAGCACATGGCAAGCTGTGGAGCCAAAACAAGCTGCTGCTCCTGGGTGCCTGGCCTGTGGCTTGGGGAGGAGGGGGCAGCCAGCAAAGGCTTCCCAGTTCTGGGAACAAGGTCAGGCTGTGCCTGTTGTTAAAATGCAGAGGGGAGATTCTGCCTCGTGACTTGGTCTTGGCCAATGTAAGTGAAGATTGGAAATGGAAACAGATCTGTGCTGGTGGCTCTGACAGCAACACAGGAATCTGGCGCTGGTTCTGCTCTGAAGCTATTTCATGCAAAGAAATAAACATGTGTGATAAATTACCACAAAGAGCCTTTTATAGATTGTTCTCTGTCCTGTTTTCCTTTCAAAGAATTGCAGCTGCTTTGCTCTGATTTTCTGCTGCAAACAGCCCCTTTAATCAGAGAGGGGGGGACATTTCTGTGTAGGGAATCTTTTTTGCTTGGAAATATTAGGAAAACTTAGGGCTCTGTGAGCTTTTGTTTGTTGGAGAATGGGACAGGAGTTTCCGTATGCTTTGGGCAAAAGGGGCAGTTTGAGGCTTTCCTGCAGAACATATTTTTAGTGTCTGTGTAACTTGCAAATACACCCTCAATAGGGAAAACAAAGTTTAATTGAACAAAAATACCATTTTTCAGTAGTCTGGTTCTCAATGCCTTGATTTTTTTTTTTTTTTTACTGTTCTTTCAAACAGTCCTTGCAAGAGTAGGGAAACAGGCTTTGGTAGCAATGCTGTGCTGTTTTCTTTATATGGAATGTCTCCAGGGAAAAGCTGGAAAACAATATAAATTATTATAAACTCCCTGTAGGGCAGATGAGGAAAAAAAAATCTGCAAGAGGAAATGATTTATCAGTTTAGGATTACAGACCTGCAATAAAGGACTCCAGTAAAAAACAGTTACATGTGGCAACATTCACTGAGTGTCTTTGTGACAAGGCATAAAGTTAATATTGCATTGAATGTTAGTGACCTTTAAACAAGAGGCTTAAGAGTTTCTGTCGTCATAGGTCTTGCAGAATTGGAGCTGTCATACCAGAATGGGCAGAAGTTAGTGGAGGAGTCACTTCTGGCCTGAGGGGATGAGATCAGAATGAGGATTAGATCCTTTTTGGTGGCAGAAAAACAGAGCTCACTTGCTCCATGGCTTGTGTTTTTTATTCCTTTTTTTTTTTTTTTCTCTCTCTCCTCTCTGTGGTTCATTTTTTCCAATTCTTGCTAGCATAAAGACAGCGTGAAAAATGACTTGGTAAATATTGCCTGTTGTTTTTGTAGCTGGTATTTAGATGAGACCTGCACGGGCCCTGCCAGTGCTGGCACAGTTTGAGAGGTTTTCTGGTCTTGAAGGGGCTTTTCCCCCTTAATTTCCCCTCTGCTCCTCCAGGTAGTCCCACATTTCTCTTCCTTCCAAGTGCTCGGTGTTTGCAGTTTCTGCTTTGATTGGGCTAGACAAGACATTAAATCTCTTCTGTCCAATTTTTTTTTAGTCTAGCTGCTTGCTGGGTGCCAAATTGGATTTGAGGAAATCTTTAGCCTTTCTAGGACTTCTGTCCCATTCAAGGCAGAAGCAGCCTTGGGTTCTCCTGGTCGTGGCTTCCTGTTTTGTGTCTCCAGTAGCCCTCAGAGCAGGAGGATCCACCTGGAAGTTCCTTTCCTGCTGTATGAAAAAAGCTTTTTGTGGACTCTGGATCTCTGGGGAAAACCAGCCTGAGCCAAGAAGCAGCTGTGTTTGTGCAGCTCTTGCCCTGCCCTGAGCTCCCCAGCAGGAGCAGCAGTTTTGTTGTCATTTCTGGACATTATTTTAGGTTTGGGGTGTTTGGGATGAAGCAAATGCCCATCCTGGTGACAGCAACCAGCCTTTTTTACAACCCTCAGCTATTCCACTCTGCAGATGCTGCTTTCTGGGAGTGTGTAAACTGAGGCCAGTGCTTCCAAGAGGAGATTTTTCAGTGCCTGGTAACAGACCTTTGGATCCTTTAGCTGTTTCCTGTCTGCAGCTCCCGGGAGCAGCCTGCTGGCAGCTCTCCCGCATGCGGGGTGATGGGTGTGGGGATGCTCCGCAGAGCAGCGCAGCCTCTCCTGCCTCCTCCTCCTCCTCCAGGGTTCAGGGGCAGCATCAGGCTCAGCACATCACTGCTGCTGCTCCCCAGCCCGGGGTTATGTGAGGACCTGCAGCCTGCAGTGCATAGGAAGCTCTGCAGTGAGGCACGGGGATGATAAACAGCCAGATGGGTCCCGGAGTGCTCCTGCTCAGGAATATTTTTGCCTTGTAAACATGCCATGACACAAGCCAGATTTGCTTGCCTTATATGCTGTTCCTGGGAGAGATGGATTTATTTCTCAGCCATGCAAGGGGAGTGTGATGGCAGCACTTGCTTGCTCAGGCTGATATTATCTGAATCATTTTGTTCAGCAGCCTCTTTGCACAGATGAAGGGCTGCTCCTGCTTTCGGTCCTAGAAGGCATCTGCAGTGTCCTGCTTTGAGGTCCTCTGAGACTGACGTGGTAGTGATGCTCAAGTGAATTTGGGGAGTAAGTGACCCAAAAAAAAGGAGGTGGGAGGGAAATCTGCCAGCCTGCAGCAGAATCTCTGCCCATTGACCAGCTTCAGGAGGTGTCAGCCCAGCTCTCTATAGCCTGACAACTTCAATGCTTCTCCCTGTAATTTCCAGTTTCCAGGCCAGCATTAGTGAGTGATTGAAACTTGTTCACTTCTGGTTGTTTAGGAAAACAGGGGGTTCTCCCTTTCCCAGGTGAGCAGGAAGGTATCCCAGCTGTTTCTGCCTTTGGATCTTGAGTGGAAGCAGGGGCTGGTGAGCCATCCTGGGAGTGATTTTGCTGTTCAGGTGGCAGAAGTGGTTGCTGTGAACTGCTGCTGACTGTCCTGACTGAGAGCTTTGCTTTCCCAACAGCTCCTTGCAGAACCAGCCTGGACTGCTCCAGCAGTGCCAGCACACCTGATGGGAGCCCAGGCAGTGAAATGGGGTGGGTGGCAGGAGTAGCAATGTCAGGTGTAGCCTGCTGCAAAGCTCAGTAGCTGTGCTGAGCGATAAATCCTTGGATATCTGGTGTTTGTGATTCCTTCCCTGCACCTAGCTCTGGGATAGTGTGCTGAGGCATCTGAACCATCCCAGTGATGCAGAAATGATCAGCAGAGAGAGTCTGCTGCCACAGAAGGAGTCGTGGAGATGGCTAGAAATGGAAATGCAAACAGCAGCACTGTTTGTGCTTGTCTCTGTTCCTTCTTGTTATAACAGGAACTTTCTGGTCTGCTGCAAAGGATTTGGGTGCTGACCCAAGGTGCATAAACAAAGCTGGCAATTCAAGGTGTTGCAGGGTGTGTTAAGACTGCAGCCTGTGTCTAACAACCCTTGACTAAAAAGAGGGTGATAAATAGAGAATTTGGGCATGTGTTTGTGGGAGAGGAAAAGTGATGGCTAAAGGTTTGGGGTAAGGAAGCACATAGAGAGAAAGAAAGCACAAGAGCTGGAGCAAATGCTCCTGTGCTGAAGGTGAATGATGCAAAATATGCTGTCAGCCTGGAAAGAAGCAGAGTCAGTAAGCACATAAATCTTGGATTGTAGACATTCCCTGTCTCTGGAGACATCAGTGAAACCTGCACAGTAATATCTTGAAGAGCTAAGTCATGCCTAAGTAAAACTGGCTGCTTCACATTCTGGTATCAGGAGAATTAATCCTAAATGCCAATATCTCCTCGAGAAAGCCTCATTCCCTTGGCAGCAAACTGTTTCAACTGATTTTCCTCTCTCTCCCCAGCTGCCCAACATGTTTGGGGACCTTCGTTCCACATTCATTGCTCTGATGATTGGCTCCTATGCTTCCTCTGCTGTGACTTTTCCAGGAATCAAGGTGAGGCTGTGGGATCAAGGCTTGTGACTGGTGGTGTTGTGCTGGTGTCTTGCCCTGTTTAGCAATAATGTAGAAAGAGGGGCTGTTTGCTAAAGCACATTTTTAGGGATGTGCATTTGCAAGATTCAGTTCCTGTCTGTATTAGAGACTTCCCAAGTGGCTGCCTCAAGAATGCAGCAGATAGAAAACTTTAGAAGTGCTAAGTAGAAGTGAAAAACTAAAGGTTTTTTTTAGAAAAGATTACTTTGTTAAGCTATAAGTTGTGTAAATATATATTTTTTTAAATATAATGTGTATTTTATCTGTGTGTTTGTCACCAATGGTTGGCTTTGAACATCATTTATGGCTGGCAGATGGCACTGAAGGGACAAGAGATGGTTACCTGGCCTGCCTGGATAGATCACCTGGTTCTGAACCAGGGATGTTTCATTGCAGTCTCAGGTGTGCAGAGAAGTTCCTGTTGGTTTTCCAAGAAAGTCCTTGTCACAAAATTGTTTTTTGTTACCACTTGAGTTCAACCCATTTTAAGTGTATCATGATGTTCTTTCCCTGCTCCTCTCAGACCTCATTCCAAGAATATTGAAGCATCTTTCTGCTCCTGTAGCCAAACCCATATTCCCTTGTGATTCCCAGGTTATATATGACTTTGGGGTCTCCTTCATCCTTATCCTGCTTGTCTGGGCAAGCTGTGCAGGACTCGTTTTCCTCAACTGCTTCTTCAACTGGCCCCTGGAGCCTTTCCCAGGACCAGAAGACATGGACTACTCGTAAGTCTCCAGGGCTAATCCCATTCCTAATCCTCTAGGAAAAGCTGGCACAAAGAATTTGGAGGAGTAGACAGGGAACCCCTTGCATGTTGTTTATTGCTGCCACCTCTTAGGCTGAGGATTTCTGCCTGCCACTAGCATGTGATTACCTGTGCAAAGTAGGACTTTCCAAACTGTGGGAATTAGGAAGGGAAAATGATCTGTTCCTGGTCATAAGTATTTTTATATTGATTTATGCCAAGTTGGCCCAGGGAAGGTATCTCAGTGTGCTCTGGATCAAAACCATTTGTGGGTCTGTAATGGAAACCAGTACCTTAAATCCACAAATAGCCTTTCTGACTCCTGCAACGTTGCTGCCTCTGACTCCTCACCCTGTGTTGCAGCCCTCACGTTCTTTGCAACCCAACAGGGTGAAAATAAAGTTCAGCTGGCTGGGATTTGACCACAAAATCACTGGGAAGCAGTTCTACAAGCAAGTGACAACCGTGGGGCGCCGTCTCAGCGTGGGGAGCTCCATGAAGGGCCCCAAGGAGCCAGCAGCTCTGCAGGAGAACAACAAACTCTGTCTCTCTACAGTGGACCTGGAAGTGAAGTGCCAGCCTGACAGTGCAGGTGTGGTTCTGGGGTGCCCCAGGGTGCTGGCACAGGCCTGTTGGCATCCCTGCTCTGCTCCAGACCTGTTTGGAAGGGAGCAATGCGTGATCCAGGTGTTGCCAGCCACCAGGACTGGAACAGGAGTTATGTAAGGAATCCTGTCCTTGTGTCCTTCCCTGAACACAAATGGTGTAGCCAGTGGTGGGGACAACACATGGGAGCTGCTGTGGCTGCAGGGGGCAGGGCAGCTGGTCACTGCTGGCTCTTAGGTGAATTGTTGCCATCATGACCAAGCCTTCTTTACTCTGGGGCATCATAGAAGGGTTTGACCTGGAAGGGACCTTAAAGATCATTTTATTCCACCCCTTCCACCAGAACACATTGCTCAAAGCCCCATCCAACCTGGCCTTGATGGTAAAAGCAAATGGTTTGAGGCTTCTTTTTATCCTAGTCCACCCAATCAGGGCAGCCTTCTTTCCTGCTGCCTTACCCAGTCACTGGTAGCCAAACTCCAAGCATCTGCAGCTGTTGGTGGTGGGAATTTGTGAGGCACCAGGTGAGCTCCTTGGAGCTGCCACTGGCACTCCTAGCCAGGAGAGGCCCTACTAGGCCAGAGGAAAACTGTAAATGTTTGCCGAGGTGTGCTGCCTTCTTCAGAGGCTCTGTTATTCCTTCTGCAGCTACTCCCTCCTTCATGAAGAGTGTCTTCAGTCCCATCCTGCTGCTCAGCCTCATCACCATGTGTGTCACTCAGCTGAGGCTCATCTTCTACATGGGAGCCATGAACACCATCCTGGAGTTTCTGTCTGGAGACGAAAGTCAAGGTAGGGGAACCTCTGAAGACATTTACCTGCTTCCTTGGAGCTGGGAGCTGACCCAGGCCTGGGCAGTGAAGGCAGAGCAGCTGATTACTCAGCAGATACTCTGAGCAGGGCAATCCATGGTGTCCAAGTGCACTGACAGCTGCTGGGAGGGTCCAGGGAAGGGCTGGAACCAGCCCAGCACAGAGGGGCAGTGAAGTAGGTGCTTGAATGTCAAGCTAATTTTAACCCTGTGTCTGTCAGATACTACCCCATGCTATTTCCCCACATAGGCTCTTGCAAGTAACCTCTGGGGGTGGACTGCTAATTTTTATTTTAACTGGAAAACCTATTTCATCAGGTATTTGCTTAAGTTATCCCAAGCAAGCAGAGAATGCAGAGCAGCTGACTCTCATGAGTAATGGTTGGACTCAGTGCCTCAGCCCAGCACCCCGGGGGGGAGAATTGAAGTCAGAGCTGGTTTTTTGTGCAGCTTGGTGGGTGCTGGGGGGAGGCTCAGGGCTGCTCCCTGTGCTGGACTCCCTGCATTTATAGTTCTGATGAAGTTCATGGAGCAAACAGGAAAGAGTACATTAGTTTACTGTCAGAAATACCCAGGATTGCAAAACAGGACTTAGCCTTTTTTTGGTTTTGTTTTTGTCCTTTGTAGTAAGATCCAGTTTGAACTTGTTAAATCTGGATTGCATGAAGCTGATAAATCAAGAGGCACTCCTCTGAAAACAGGAGTGAGCTTTGGGGGAGGGAAGGAAACTCAGGAAACTCCAAGTGCCCTGGCATTCCCTGAATTGCTTTGTTTCTTGAGCCTCTGACAGCCTGCAGCATTCAGCTCTTTATCTCCTGGCTCAGGAGCCAGTTTAGACATTAAACAGCAAAACAGGACGAACTTCACACTGCCTACCTTTCCCAACACTGCTTCCTTTTCTGCTTACCTTGTAACTCTGATACTGCTTTTTAAAAAATTATTATTTATTTTTACCCTGGCTTGCTGTACTAATTTAACTTTAATTTCTTTCCTTCTCCTCCCCTCCTTGGAATTTCAGAATTAATATTAACAATATAAGCTGCCAATTTTGCTTACATCAAGCTCCTTGCTAAAACAGGGATTGTGCCCCTTGAGTGTGCTGCAATTTTTCTGTGCCACCTTTAAGATTTCTTCCTATTTTTTCCCTTCCTCCCCCTGAATGTAGCCTGGGCTCATTGCAGTGCAGTCTCTGTCTTGGTGTTTCCATGGCATCAGCAAAACAGTGGTATTGTCTGGTCTCAGCAGTGTCAGGCTCTGCTGCAAGAGCAGTTCCAAGGCACGTGCAGCTCTCCAGAAATGCAATCTGTGTGTGCATCAGGAGGGGATGGGATGCTGCTCCCTCTCGTTCCTCGTGATTCTTGCATTTATTCTCTTGGGTGGGGTTTGCTCAGAGAGCTCCCCCCACCTGCAGCTGCCCTTGGGAGCACTGAGGGAGGGAAGAGGAGAGCTGAGTCAAACCCTGCAAGTGTTGTGGTCAAAAGTTAAATATTCCTGGGATTTCAACAGGAGGGAAGGATGTGCGGAAAATCATGCAGATAAGTAGTGAAGTCTTTAATTGCAGTGAGACACAGTGTCCTTGAAAGTTCTTTCTGTGCAGGTTTTGGTGACTTAGGCCTGTCAGGAAACCAAAAGGTGGAGAGAGCAGTCAGTCTGTGGCTACTTATCTGCTGAAATCCCCCAAAAGATGAGGAAGAAGCTTGAGGGTTCATTCTGTAAATGACTCTGTAATTGTGTTGTAGGAAGGCAGGGGAGAGTAGACCTGTTATGCCTAGAACCTGAAATTTGTCTGCATCTTTTCATAAATTGTCACCTTGCTCTCAAATGTGGTGATACTGAGAGACCTTGGGGAGAATCAGGGCTGGAAAACTCAACAGTGTCAGGTGCTTGCTGACACTTGTAGTTTTGAGTGAAAAGCATCTAAAACAGGGAATGTAAAAGCTTGTGCCCATGTGTGCTTCCTTTGCTAGGTATTCTTGGGAAAGAATGTTTTTTAAGATGACAGATAAGCTGAGAGGGACTTGTTTTGTAGCAGCTACTGTCTTTCCTCCCCTTCCCTTGCTGACCCCATAAATTTCACTCCCTAAGTCAAGCTGGCCTCTGCCCTTGCTGTTTAGAGCCTAAGATTAAGTGTTCAGGGTAGCATAAAGAGGCAAAACATGACAGCGTGGCTTGCTTCTTACCCTCTATTAAAAAATAACCAGACAACAGTAAATCAGCTCCTGCAGTGCTCATAGAGAGTGATGCCACCTGTTTCTCTTGGCTGCAGCAGTTGCTATAATGAGAGGGGATGTAGGGTCACTTCAGGGCTTGCCTTTGTGGGAGGAACGGGGCCATGAATGTGAGTTGGGAGGTTGGAAGTTCCTCTCAGCTCCTTTGCCAGCAGCTGGAGCCAGGAAAAGATCACCAGGTGCCATGCTTGGGCACAGCAGAGCAGCCCTGCTGGGGTTTGCTGCAAGTGTTTAGGAGAGAGAGGCTTGTTGGAAACTTTCTCTCCATTACCAAGTGGATTTTGGTGGAAATCCTGGCTGTACTGCTTTGGCTAGACTTAAAAACGGGAGGGACAAATGAGAATTTCAGCTGCTTTGCTTACAGGGCTGTAACTTGTGCTCTGTGCTGAGATGGGCAGTTTCAGAGCTACATCCTTATTTCAGAGCTGTGGCACACTGTGACTCACCAGCCCTTTTGTGTGGTGCCTCAGTCACCACGTGGGCTGCCCAGAGGAAGTGGAAAAAAGCCTTGCAGGGTGAGGGAGCTGCTCAGTCACAGGAAGGGACAATTTCTTCTGAGTCTGCTGGCATCCGCTTTTCCTTAGCAAGCCATGGAGACATTTCTCTCATCGTTAGCACGAAATTTTCATCACTTTGAGCTTTTTAACAATTGCTCACAAATGCTGTTATTTTTAGATGTTAATCTCCAGTCCCCTTTCTTCCAAACTTGTCCATTCAGCACAAAAAGGGTTAGTCCTCACCTTCCCAGCCTGATTGTCCTCACTGGAGCATCCCAGCTGGAGAAGCTGTAGCTGCAGCTCCCAGCAAGCCAGGAGAGGAGATGACTAAAGCAGGCTTGGCTGTGCAGCACACAAAGCTTATAAAAACTTTTCCTCTTGGTCCTGCCCAGAATAAACCTCACTGGCACTGAGTGGATGATGTGTCCCCATTTTTGGAGCCCTACCTGCTGCTGCCCAGAGAATTCCAGTGCAGGATCAGAATGGCTGAAGGAAGTGTGCCCAGCATGTCCATTCTAATGTCTGGAAGGCTGATGAATGACTGGGCTTTTAATAAGAGAAGTGATCAATGGAAAGGCTTTTTTCATATTTTTTTTCTATCTCTTGGACTGAAAACTATTTTTAATTTTTTTTTTTTTTTCCCCTGCAGTGGCTTTCTACACTTCCATATTTGGGGTCCTGCAGCTGCTGTGCCTGCTGACAGCACCTGTGATCGGATACATCATGGACTGGAGAATGAAAGAGTGTGATGATGGCTCAGAAGAGAATGAGGAGAGCAGCGCTGAGCAGTGCGTAGTGTGCGCCACACGGGACATGCAGCCACCTGGCAGGCCCCCTCTGCTCTGCCTTGTGTGTTGTGGGATGAAAGACTGAAAAGAATATTGGCTCTTCAGTATAGAAAAGGAAGCCTGAAGGAAGACTTGATAATTGCAGAGGAAAGGAGCAGACTATCTTCCATGTCCACTAAGATCAGTCGAGAAGAGCAAATTTAAGTTGTAGCAGGAGAGGCTCAGACTTCCCTCCTAGCCTAAGAGTAAGAGTAACAGCACTGAAATAATTACCCAGATGTTCCTCAGCTTCCACTGGTGGAGATCCCAGCACCTCCATAGGCAGATCTGTAACCAGACTGGTGTAGATAGTTGATGTGATGTGTAAAGAATCTTACTGTGAGTTCCAGCAGCTGCTGGAAGTGTTTGTAACCCAGGTTTTGCTGTCCTTCCAGAGGTGACAAGAAAAAGAAAAAGCGTGACCGTCAGATCCAGAAAATCACCAACGCCACCAATGCCTTTGTATTCACCAACTTCCTGCTGGTTGGATTTGGAATCACCTGTCTTATTCCTAATCTACCCTTGCAGGTGAGTAGGTGAAATGGGTGGGGTGCTGGCAGAGTGACAGCACAGTGCCAGGAGAACCAGCTGGTGGTGGTGGGAGGGCTGGGACTGGCACTGCTGGGAAACTTCTATCCTGCTTTGCAAGCCCCACTTTTAGAGCTGAAAGAAATAACACTGTGCACTTTAGATCTCTTGGGAAAACCTGAACAAGCAGCTATAGTTAAAATGCCAGTTGATTCAGAATTTATTTGCACTTAAAAGTTTCTGCAGCTGGCCTGTGTGGCAACAAATTCTTGCCCACCAAGATCCTCTCAGCAGTGCCTGTACATTTAAACTGGGCTTGATTTAAGCTGCTGAAGGTTGGAAAAACTTGCTGCAAGAAGCATAACACAGTGATGTGTACAGCAGCTCATTCCTGCGTCAAATGCTGTGCCCAGTGGTACCTGTGGGATTATAAACCTGTTAAAATATTTATTCTGTGGTACCACCTATTTTTGGCAGAGGGGTTTAGTGATTTTATGCCATACTTAAACATGCCTTGATGATGTAGGCAAACAGCTGCAGTTTGCTCATACTTGCGTGTTGCCTGCAATAACTTGTGGAAAATTAACTAAATTGGTGGCCATGGAAAAGCATTGTGATCCTGGCCAGGGGTTGCTGGGGACACGTCCTTGCAGCAGTGCCACCTACAAATGAGAGAGGTCTTGTGTGTGCACAGTAAGGAAAAGCGGCGCCTGGAGACAAATACAATTTTTTCCCTCGTGCTGATATTTCAGGTTTTGGGTCTGGATTTCCCAATCCTATCTTAGAAGAACAGCTTTTAGGAATGGCTGGTGTTGGGGTCTGGCCCACCTGAGTGGCTGTCTAGGATGTGACATTTTTCTGCTTCTTTTTTTCAGATTCTGTCCTTCATTTTGCACACAATTGTGAGAGGATTCATCCACTCAGCTGTGGGAGGCCTCTATGCAGCTGTGTAAGTCTCTGGTTCCCCATAAGATGTGGCTGGCCAGATAAACTGGTTTGGGGTGATGGGCTGTCCAGGGGAGACAGAGATCAGGAATGAGGTCTTCATGGTCAGAGGGGAAAAATGATGCAACTTGTTTCCTCAGTCACCTCTAGACATGACAATAGCTGGACTGAAATCCCAGTGCTTTCCTTGTTTAGCAACGGAGACAGGAACAGTTATGTGTGAGACTAAACTATTGACACAGAGGTTATATAGTAAAAACTCAAGGCTTTTTTTGTCTTGCAATGAGCAGATGTGTGCATGTGCCCAGGTAAAACATTAACATGACTGAAAACATTGCTGCTGCTGCTCTCCTCTGAAGTTGCCATTGGTAAAACATTGCTCAAGATACCATTAGTGATGCCTCCTCCCTTTCCCAGGACAGATCACCCATCCCGTTTCCAACTTAGCAAGTTATCAATAGCTGAATCTAAATACTCTCTTCCTCATTAAGCAATGTTTTTGGTCTTGAAAACATCTGTCCCTCAGTGCTGAGAAGTAGGACAGAGGAACAAAGAGGAGCTGTTCTCTTCAGGGAATCAGATTTCTTGAGGTGGGAAGGGACCTCCCAAGACCAAGGTCAGCTAGTGCAGGTTGTCCAGGAGTGCAACTGATTTTGTTTGGATATCTCCATGGATGGAGACTCCAGAGCTCCACAGACTCTTTTTGTTAAAGGTTTAGATCCCTGTGTCTGGGGAATCCAGACTAGAGAACACATCTAAGACTCTTCTTCAGAAATGTATAAACTTTTGGTTCCCTGGCAGCCAGAAGCAAAATATTTTTGTCTTGGGCTAATCCTATTTGACCATTGCAACTCTGGAACTTCCTGGAGTTGAGATATTTTTGCTTTGAATATGACTTTTTTGAATATTTGAAGGTTTTGATTTGCTTGTTTCTTTCCAAGTTTAGTTTAACCTGACTCTTTTTAAATACTGCTCAGTCATGGAGAGAGAAAGATGTTAGATGATTCCTGAAATTTATTTTTCCATTAATATTATCTGATACCAGCACTTGCCAGTCACCAGTGTTGTTTAGTTTGACATAGGATCAGACTTGTCCTCTAAAAAGGAAAACACTAACCTGTTGTGCAGGTTTCACTCACCTCCAAAGGGAGCAAATTGTTATGACCAGATGAAAATGATTGCTCAGCCACTAGTGTTGTCATCTGGCTAAAGAAGCCCTGCTTTTAACTTGTAAATATCCACACTCTGCTCCCTGTGCAATAGAAACAGGAGCTGTATAAGCACTTCCACTTGCCCACAGCAGAGCTGCAAAACAAAACAAGTGCTGGATCTGATATTACTAAAGTCTGAGAGCTCAGGATGAGAATAATCTGAAGAAGGCTCCAGCCTTGGCACCAGTTCCATTCTGCTCTTGAGAGCAGTGTGACACCACAGGGTATTTGTAAATACCCTGTAGAAAGGGGCAGTTACACAGTGCACAAGGGAGTTCTGCACATTAAGCCTGTCTTGGGACTGTGCTCTCACGTTGGTCTTTGTTGTTACTGGACTGGGAATGTAATCTGACCTGGGTGATATGACCAGTCAAGGTGACACATAATAATGCTGTTGCTTTCTTTGTTGACAGATACCCCTCGACTCAGTTTGGCAGCTTGACAGGGCTGCAGTCGTTGATCAGTGCCCTCTTTGCCCTCCTGCAGCAGCCTCTCTTCATGGCACTGACGGGACCTTTGAAAGGAGACCCCCTCTGGGCAAGTTCTTCTCAGTTTTGATGTGAAAGCTTGGGGGTTAAGATGATTTTTGGCTCATTTAAGACTCCTGTGCATGGACCAAGGTTAAAAACAGCTGTAATTTTACATGTCCCTCAGTCTGCTGTTACCTTGGTGCTGTCCAGGAGACTTCTCCCTGTGTGAGTAATGACTCCCTGGGCAGGAAAGCCAGTAAACCTTATGGTGAATGGAAAGGGAGGAAGGGAATGCTTTCCACTAACAGTTTATGTGGTGAGTCAGAATCTGTCAGGTTAAAATAGGTGAGTGTGAGCAGACCTCAAAACTGAGGAAAAACACTGTGATGCTTGAGAGCTACAAGCCCCAATTACCAGTAAATTTTGGGTTGCTGATGCTAATGTCCAAAAAGCCAAATGGCTTTTGAGGGCAGGGCTAATGTGATGTCTTGCTGAGAGTCTGGGCAGCTCAATAAAATCGTGACATGGGTAATGCTGGGGAGAATTCTGGTCTCTAGGCTACATGTGCCCATGCCTGTTGCTCTTCAATCAGCAAACTTAGTGTGAAACACCTGCAGCTCCAACAGCCCTTGCCTGTTCTGTGGAACAAGACTCCCACAGCCATAATCCAGAGTTACAAACTCTTGCAGCATTCAGCTTGTACACACAAGGTTCTCTGGGCACGGAAGTGTAAATATGAAAACAGTGGAGGATGTTGCCAGCACACAGAGCAGGGCGTCTCCTGGTTTGCCCACAGCTGGGTGATGAGGGCTGGGCTCTGACACTGCTGCATGCGTGACTGGGTTGTTGTCTTCTCCTAACCAGCCTAATTTTGATTTGCTTTCCTCCTGCAGGTGAATGTTGGTTTGCTTGGCCTGAGCCTCCTGGGTTTCTGCCTCCCAATCTACCTGGTCTGCTACAGACGCAGGCTAGAGAGAGAAAAAAAGCAGAAGATGGAAGATGCCAAACTTTTCTTCAAAATCAATGGCACTCCCACTGAGGAAGCCTTTGTTTAAACTGGTGCTTCACATACAACCTCCCCTGTACAAGTTCCTACCACATCTGTGGGTTCTACCTGTGGTGTAAGCCAGGACTTTTCTCCCCTGGCTCTGCCAGTCTTTGCTCATTACTGGAGTGAGGGCTGGACATCATGACTGAGATTTCCTCAGATATATGGCAGGAGGAGAGTTCCCACTCCTTATTCCAAAACACGGGACACTTTTCCTTTTTATAAAGGCCACACGGCTATTGTGTCTTAAATTATCCCCTGATCACACTCTCCAGCAGCAGAGAGTTTCCATGGGAAACTGGGGAGAGAAGGAATAGAGGGATGGGGGAAGAGGGAAGACAGACCATAATCTGAGTTTGCAAATGTAACACACTGCAGTCTGTTTTCTCCCCTTCTTCCCCCAAACTTGGCTGACACAGTCTCAGATGCAAGCTGCACTGTCCTCCCTCCCCAAGGCTTCATAATGGTCTTTCTGCTTGATGTTTGGCTGGAACCAGTGGTTTTACTGTCTCTCCAGGCATATCCCTGTTTCTGAGGCAGGGAAGGGGTTTTTATTCCTATGTGTATGAGCACAGCTTCAGTGTTTTGCTAAGTGTTGGCTGCTAGCACTGACAGCTCCCAAACCTTTTATTACTGCAAATGACACAGACTGTGAGCAATGGATCTGCCTTCCACACTGAAATGAAGAGCCTATAGTGGACTGCTGGTCCTAGACCAAGCCTTGGGAGGCCTGGAATTCCTCTTCTTCCCGGTTCACAAACTCACCTGTATGTGTTTTAAACTATCTGCAGTCCTGGAGCCTCTGAGATAAGAATTGGATCATGTTTACCGATGAAGTGCTTTGAGACTTTGTTGCCTTTTGCCTCTCCTTCCCCCCCGACATGCCCCTGGGAGGGGAGCAGCAATGTGTGTTCAGTAAAGTGGAGAAGCTTCTTGAAGCTGAGTTCTGGGGCTTCAGATACCTTGATGTTCACGTGCCGTGAGCTGACCTGCTGGTGAAAAGAACCAGGAGTGCAGAACACTCCTTTGTGTCTGGAACTGGATCCTGTGGACATGTGGCAGGTTGATGTGGTGATACCATTTTTCCTTTAGCCATAGCTTATTTACCTTGCTGTGATAATGGTCACCAAGCTGCTGAACACCAGGTTACTGTGACTGACCAAAATGCTGCCAGTTTGGCTGTCCTAGGAGCCTTCTACAATGCTGATGCTCTGTCTGGACAGAGCAGCTGGTGGTTGATTGTAAGGTGAAGCAGACTGTCAGAGCAATATAATGGGTAAAGGTGCCCCAGGCCTGTTCACACCAGGGAGGGAATACAAAGGGAATTTTTAACCTGCTTATTTTTATAGAGGTTTTCCTTGTCTAAAGCAGACTTTTCTGCCCTTAACCTTCTTGTTGAGGCCAGTAGCTCAGGCTCTGTAGCCCTGTGCTAAGCTGCTGGGAGCAGGACTGTGCAGGGGTGAGGAGTCGCATCCCTGGCAGGTGCGGGCACCGACTACACTGGGCTGAGCTGGTGCCTGCGGGAAGGTTGGGGCAGAAATAAAACAATTATGGAGACCTAGTGGTGGTGTTTTACTGCAAAGCCTGGCAGGGGATCAGACATTCACCTTTTCTATGTCTGGTTGGAAAAGTACAAGAAACACCGTGCTACGACCTTCCTGTCAGAAATTACCTGGAAGCTGAGCTGGGTGTGAGCTGCTTCGCCGGGGGTTTGAAGGAGGCAGATCCTCAGCCCGGGCAGGGCTTCAGCTTTGCGGAGCCCAGAGCCGCGGCAGCCCCGCGGGTCCCTGGCTGGTGGCAGGGCCAGCGCTCCGTGGGCCGGCAGCGCCATCTCCAGTCGCTGCTGCTCTGCACTCCGTGGTACCTTTTAGTCTTCAGTCACTTGTTCAGTCACTTCTTTCAGAACGATTCACCACTTGAGGATTTTACACATCTGTGATTTTTTTTTTTTTTAATGTGTTGCCTTTATTAAATGTGTTTGTTTCAAGGCAGCTTTACTGCCTGCTGTCAACACTGTATTCTTCTGGAACTTTTTGTGTTTTGGTGATGATTTAGTGAGCTTTCCATCTTTTTTTGAGCAATAATTAAGAAGGCAGAGTTTTGATTAATTTTGCTGGTCTCCTGTCTTGTCTCAAGTACATGTTCAGAGACACACCAGCAGTGGTACAGCCAGAGGGCTTTCTGCAGATTTCTGCATTTTATATTACAATACTTCTAAATATTTTGAGAAGAGTCCTGTTCCTGCTCAGAGATACTCATGACATGACAATGACAGATTAAATATCAGGTGTGTGAGCCTCCATCCATAGTCTCAGTGTCCTAAAGCAGAGTTGGTGTTTTGTGTGCTAGCCAGCATTACTTCCACCTCAGTTTCAGAATTGCATGTGATTTCTTCCACTCTTATGTCACTTAAATGCCTGTTGCAAATATCTCAGCAAAATAGTGGAATAGAGAGTGGCATATTTTAATGAAGTCTTAGTGGAGATGCTGCTGCCTTTTAATTTAGCTGCACATACTTCAAAGAACAGTTTTATTTCTGCCATCTACCTCCCTACTGCAGTTCCCAGTTCCTGCCCTGTACTAGGGCTCTCTTCAAATCCAGTTTCATCTGATAAACTGGTGAATGTGTGTGCTTAATGTCTCTGCTGATGTGCCAGGGTGGTCAGAAGCTGCTGGTCAGCTGTGAGGAGTAGAGCTCATGTCCTGGTGGGTACAGAGGGAGCTTTTAGCTGTTCAGGGTTAAACAGACAAATGGGATCATGTTGTGGGGCCATGCAAAGTCAAACTGGAATTCTTTGCAGCAGAATGTAGTGGGGAACAGAAGTATCAATTTTTTTAAGAGAAGAGGCTGGTTAAACAATGGTCTGATGCATCCACTAACTCAGGGAGATTTTAAGTTGCTGTAAATAAGAAAGTTATGCCAAGGAAAGATACTTGTCTGCATGTTCTGTCTTGTAAGAATTGGCCAAAGCTGGAGAAAACACGCTGGGCTAAAGTGAAACACTGGTCTGATGTAATGGGGTGAAATTTATTTTGACAGTTGTGAACCAAACTAATTTCAGTCTCATATTTATCTGTCAAAAACCTGTGTCTTCATGCAAGGTGTGCAAACACTCTACTGATTGTGGCATAACTGCTTCAGAGCTGCTCCTCCTGCAGCAGTGGGGTCAGTGGAGGGCAATATTCTGCCTTCAGATTCTTCTAAACATTGTCTTGCACAGCAGAAACACAGCTGGGGTGGTTGTGCCACGTGTGGTTAATCAGGGGCAGTTTGCCTCATCCTTTGATGCTTAAGGAAATAAAATTGTGGGTTATGTGCATTTGGAGTGGAAAACAGCATTGCTGCTTGCCAGCTGAGTGTTTCAGGACCAAGACAATGCCTGGTGCACTCCCTGCATGCATGAACCACCTTGTGGGAAAAATAAATGGGCTACCAAAGAGTAGAGAGTCACAGCAGTTAGCATCAATAATGCATTTAGAACTGAAATATAGGTCAATGTGTTGAACTGCTCTCCTAATTCCTAAATGATGAATTTGTAGGACTTGGGGTTTTTTGTGTCCTTTGTACCTCCTTACCCTGATCCATATGGGAAGGAGGGTGGCCATGGGAAAGAGCTCCATGGAAACAACCCTAACTGAATGTAAGGAAGCAGAAACCTGATCTGTGAGTACCTCAGAGTCAAAGGTGTTGCTGTGTAAAGCGATTGCACCTTCTGGAGACACTGCTCCCAGGCTCTACAACCTCTCACATGCATTTAATCTGCATTTGTATTAAAATAAAATTGAATTCACACAGTGGGGAAGGGAGGGTGACAGCTTTTTGCTTTCACTAATCTGTCAGAACCTAAGCCCTGTTGATGCAGCCTTTATAGCACTAATGCAATGACACGATGTCAGAAGTAGCAGAGAAAATCTGTGCTGTTCTGCTTAATAGGACACTTACACTATGACAGTCACTGAGTAAAGCTATATCTGGATCCTTGAGATGAAACTGGACACAGATGTCTGGAAAAAAAAGGGGGCAAATCTTGCTGAGACACCAACTTAACTGCAATGCTGCTACAGCAACTGAAATGTTCAACTCCCACAGCAAAGCCTGGCCTCTTCATGCTCTGTCTGCAAAGGAAAATTGCAGGATAATGAGATTTTAACTAAGTCCGTAAATCACTAAAATGTTTTCAAGTAGGAGATTTCCCTCTTGACAGGCTGATGAATTTGGAAAATATGCTACAAAATTCAAAGCAGATACTGTAGGGTAAAAGGAATGAAATCTCTAAACTACACATATTTGCTACTCTTTTTTTCCCCCTTTGATTTTTTTTTCTGCATCTGCAGAGCTTTTTGGTATTCCCTACACCCCAGTTTAAAAGTGCAAAATGCTCATAATGGAAAATAGTATTACACTACAACAGGTTCCTGGGAATGGACTGGTTTGGGTTTTTTTATTAAAAAAAGAAGGCCACTTCTGATTCACAATGTTATCTTCTCTGGAATAGCTGAAACAATGATGTTTTATGTAGCTGCAATCTTACATGTTAATTATAAAGCCCACAGGTCCTTGTTTTCTTCCATGTGCTGCCAGCCTGTCTCTGTGCAATCTGTTTTTATCAGGTGTCCTGTACTCCACGTTGTCATCCTACTGCTGTTTGTCACTTCCTTGTGCCTGACCTCTGTCACCTGCTTTTTATTCTGGAGACAATCCCCTCTTTCAGAAAGCCCACTCTTTAACCTGCCAGCATTACCTCCCCCGCCTTTTCCTGTCCACAGAATTTTTTGTAGCGTTTGCCGAAGTGGAATTGTAAACTCCTCGGGGCAGGCCTGTGTCATCTTCTGTGTGTTTGTAAGGTGATGTGCACTCTTGCAGTACTATCTCAAAATAAAGTGATAATAAGTTAATCATTAGTTTTCCTTCTGAGGGTGAACATAATAAAAGCATTGGTTGCTTCCTAACGAGATTATGGAACCATGAATGCTTTATGGGGTGGCATCTGCCAAAGGGCAGGACCCAGGTTGAATATTTCCTTGACTCTTCTCTAGGTTAGGAGCTGAGTCACTGCCAATTATTTTTTTCTTCTCTAAATGAGTTTAATCTCTGAGGAAAAAACCCCAAACCCTGTAGGTGGCAGGTTGAGAATGAGATTGAGCTCAGCTATACGGTGTGAACTGCTGTCAAACAGTGACAAATGAACAGTGTGGCCTTAGAAAGGATCACAGGTGTCAACAGCAAAGCTGCACGTCTTGGTTATCCATGCCTTAGCCTGATGATGCTAAATCTGTGGTGGTTTACTTTTCCAATCCAATAATGACAATCATTGAAAATGCCATAAATCATGACCTAGTGACAAGGTGAAGCCCATAACCTGAAGCCACTCACCCTGTCTGGCTGTAGCACTGACTTATCCCCTGGCTATTTGCGTTAATACCCTGATCACTCGTCATTCCCCTTACCCACCCTCCCAAAAGAGGGGGGCCACAAAGTTGACAAAAATACTGGAGCACATCCCCTATTGCGACAGGCTGGGAAATTCGGGTCAGTTCAGCCTGGAGAAGAGAAGGTTGTGTGGAGACCGCACAGCACCTACCAGTATCTGAAGGAGCTAGAGGGGAGCCAGAAAGGGACTCTGTCAGGCTCTGTAGTGCTAGGACAAGGAGTAATGGGTTCAGACTGGAAGAAAGGAAATTTAGGTTAGGTATTGGGAAGAAATTCTTCTCTATGAGGGTGGGGATGCTCTTGCACAGGGTGCCCAGAGAAGCTGTGGCTGCCCCATCCCTGGAAATGCCCAAGGCCAGGTTGGACAGGGCTTGGAGCAACCTGGTCTGGTGAAGGTGTCCCTGCCCATGGCAGGGGGTGGAACAAGACTTTTGACACTCTGGAGTCTCTCCTA
The DNA here is from genome assembly GCA_013400635.1 of Hypocryptadius cinnamomeus. Taxonomy (NCBI): domain Eukaryota; kingdom Metazoa; phylum Chordata; class Aves; order Passeriformes; family Zosteropidae; genus Hypocryptadius; species Hypocryptadius cinnamomeus. Next base: position 54,701 of record VYZP01014134.1, read on the forward strand.
AGCCAAACCATTCTGTGATTTAAGGAGAACCTGCTGGTGGTAGGAGGGAGACTTCTGGGAGCACTGCAGGGACACTTCTCGGGAACCCCAGTCCCGAGCTGAAACAAGTAACAACCATGCAGTTTACACCTCTTGAGAGAACCTAAAGAAGCAGCTACAGTTTAAAATGAGCTGATGAGTTGATCCAGAACAACCTGAGCGCTTGCCAGGAGAACCCTGCCAGCGGCACTGCTGGGAAGACTGCGGCACTGCTCTGGCAAGCCCAGCCTTGTAGCTGAGCACCGCGCGGTTGACACGTCATGAGAGAACCCAAAAAAATCCCCAAACACCAAAAACCCCCCAGGCGTTTTAGTTTAAAACGTCAGCGGCGACCTAGGCAGAAGCCCGTGAGGGAGGCGCGCGCTGCCTGAGGGGGCCGGGGGGCGGGAAGAGCCGGGCGGGCNGGTGCCGCCGGTGCCCCCACGGCCCCCGCACCGGCTGTGCGGGGTGGGTGTTGCCGGTGCCCGGGTGCTGAGGGCCGAGCCGGAGCCGGCTCAGTCCCGGGGGTTTCTGTGGGAGCTCTGAGGGAGGCAGAGGCGTCTTGCCCCTGCTCGTTGTAACAGAGCCAAGTGTCAAGCCTGGCTTTGATCCCCTCCCGCCTTCGGCTGTGTAATGTCCAAGGAGGGACTCCCGAGGATGTCAGAAATGAGGTAGCTCCAGAATATTTTTTGAAGCCTCACCTTGGAGTTCTTCACTGACCCTGAGGCTGCTGCGGTTGTCCTGCCCTGTGATGGGGATGAAGGGGTGGAAAACTGGCTGGACATGAGGGTGTGTAGCTATTAGTCACGTTGCTTGTCACAGTCCTTGCTTCAGCAGCTTTGTGCTTGCTAATGTGGAATATACTCTTGGACCGGTGCACTTTGGCTGGGTGTCTTCAAAGCTGTGTGCACTCTGCACATAGTTCTTTCCTGAATTCTTAAGGTTAACTCAAGTGCATTCCCAAGTTAAGTGCATTCCATCGTTTTAAGCTTCTTTTGGCTGATGGAAGAGGCTTTCTGTTTATTTTTTCTTTCTCCCCTTCCGAAAGATACCTGTGATCCCAGTGATAAAGTGGGTTTTCAGGTCTTCTCTTAGACACATTTACCTACATGACTGTGTCCTCCTTACAGGAATTACTTTACAAGATTATGGACCATGGTGTGGATTTAAATACTAAAACTACGTTGAGGGTTGTACTGATCCTTGTAGTTGCCTTTAAACTTGGTTAACTTTTTTTTCCCCCCCCCAATCCTTAAACCCCTGCTATTTTATCCAAACAATAGGAGTGTAGAATTCAGGAGCAGCAGCAGAGCTGCTCTTTGTAACACAAAAACACCATTACCTTCTAGTAGTGTTAAACTGGATAGCAGGCAGAAACCTGGCCTAAGTGCTTTGTTTCAGGTGCATGAAAAGATAATTAACTCCTTCTACAACATCTGTTTTGTTGGTATTTTCCTGTGGATTTACTACTTTCCCTCTTAGAGCACCTTAGCTGGGTTATCATGTATCTTTTTCATGCTTCTGCTCACAATCTCTTGCCCTGTATCACAGTAAAGCTCATTATCAGTGAGCTGTGCTGTAAAGGTGAGAACATATGTACTTTGAATCAGATTTCTGACACTATGAGCAGTTCATTTTCGTGACTATCACTTCCAAAAATCGTTTTACTCAACATTATTTACCTCACCACATCAGCATGCCTACTGGTCTTTCACGCTACCTGCTTCAGAAACAAGGTGTGAAGTGTAAATGTTCAGAGTAAAGGTTAAAAGAACAGAATTACTACATTGCTTTCCTTTTACAGGTTTCCATTTGTGTTTTCAAAAGGGTCACTAAACCCTTTTAGTGTTGCCATTATACTGTTTCTTTTCTTCCCTTTGTTTTGCCCTTAGTAAGACATATGTGGCTCTAAGGACAGTCAAGGTTGCTAGAAGACTTTCCAAATGAACATTTATTTTTGACTTTCTGAGATTCCCAACCACCTCTGACGGTTGCACGTTCTGAGTTGTGTCACTGTATTGGCTCAGATTTAAATATTCTTGATGTTGTACGTGCCCAATTTACATCCTGTTTGAGAGGGTTTTTGATGAAATCTTGTGTTCCGGGAAGCAGTTGTTTAAGGCATGTTGAAACCTCTCCTTTTGGTGTGAGCTGGCTATTTGAAGTGCTTTGCTGTTACTTATGTTAGTTCTGTTTGCATGCAGGTAATTACTGCCTTCCTGCCATAGATGGTAAAAAGCTAAATGATCTGTAACTTCATCTCATCTGAGCAGATTATTCTTCCATCTCTGTGACCCCTTGTCACACTCTCCCTAGTAAATCAGATGGGTTTTATTATGCCTGTAAGTATTTTAGGAGCTGATACAGAAGTAGAGCAATATAACAAACCTGATGTCACATTTTATTATCAGACAAGTCTGTATCATCATTTCTCTATAGCTTCTTGTCCTGATGGTTGTGCACTGGTGACTTTAACCCTTTCATGTGATGTTCTGTCAGACTTTCAGACTTATCTTGCATGTCTGTCCATCCATGCTGCAGATCAGCTGCATAGATTTTGTTCATTTGTTTGCATTTTTTTGGTGTCAGGGTTTGTAAATGCTGGCTGGACTCTTGCTTGCTGTCCTTATTTTGATTTAAACTGCCTTGGAAGACCTTGAGGAGAATCAGAGTGTGGAGACTCACTTCCCTTTCCTGTGAAGTGACGATAATGGCACTGACCTTCCCTGCAGCTGTACTTCCCTTTGCTGTCATTTGAGGCAGATTTTAATCTAACAGGGATCTTAAATGTTCCTCACCATTTTCAGGCCGACCACATCATATAATTTCTCATAAATTGAGCAAGTTCTTTCCTAAAGTTAGGAATTTTTGTTCCCATTGCTGCTCCTGCAAAGCTTTTCGTCCAGATCCTCTTGAGGAGTCTTCCCTCCTCCTTCTTTATCACTTGACTACCTGTAAATGGTTTTCACCCCCACTTTCTTGGTTTGCTGGGCTGAACGAACTGTAAACCATTTATCTTGTTTGTATTTCTGTTTCTCCATTGAAGTCTAAGATAACAATTCAGATTTAGTGTCTTCCAGTTTCCTAAATGGAATTTCATTCACTTACAGCAATGTTTTGCACCAGGTTTTCTGAAGAAAAATGTTTTAACTCCATTCTAAAGAAATTGTTCCTTCCCTGTTTCTTGGTCTTTCACTTTAATTTATCATCCAGCCCCTCTTTTCATTCTTATTGCACTTTTATCCAGTTAACTAACCCCACATCATGCTTGATGGCAAAGTCTACCTGTGAAAATCCCTTTCCTTTTTTTTGATCCTCCCTTACACCACACTGGTGTTGGTCCTCTTCCCTGTGACATAAAGAAGCACACGCAATTTGGTCTAAAATTTGTTGCCTAATGATTTTTCTGTTGTAAAACAGTCCCTGTTCCTTCTCCATTCACTTTTTTTTTTTGCATCATTTATGATCTCTAAAACTCTTCCATACCTGAGCCTTTTAGCTGATTTTTCTCCCAAGCTGAAAGGCCAAGTCTTAATTCCTTTCTTCTCACACAGAAGCTTTTTCCCATCTCCAATCATCTTTTTTAACTTCCTTCACTTGTTCTGTATCCTCTTTGAGATGAGGTGACCAGGACTATGGGCAATGTTCAAGATGTTGATATGTGGGAGAGTCTAGTGACATAATTGGTTTTTTTGTGTGTTTGTCTGTGTGCTGTTCCAGTTTCTAATATTGGATTTACTTTTGAACTGCCAGTGAGCTGATGTTTCCTGCTGCTTTTCCATAAAGGCACAAGATATTGGCAATAACTAACTTGGGGCTCATTAACCCCATGTGTTTGGTGAAAAAGAGTGCCTATAGTGCATTATTCTTTTTTTAATTGATACTGAACTTCATCTGCAGTTCTCAGTAGTTCTTTCTGCAGTACTTTGCAGTCAGCATAAAGTGTTGCTGTCACAAGTAATCTTGCATAATCTGTAATCTTTTGCCCCATTGCAGTTTGTTCTTTTGGTAAAGTGTAAAAAAAGAAATCTATTTTCACCACTATAGCTTTTTCATAGTCAGTTATTAATACAGAGGGCTTTTTTTCCTGATTGTGTCCTAGTTCCTTTGAGACTAATTCCCAAAGAATTGGGAATTCTTCCACCCATGGTAGCCATATTCATTTCCTATCTGTCTCTTGCTTTGGTTCCTTGTTTGACATCATCCTTGCTGAAAGCAGAAGTCAACCACAGATCCACTTTTGGAGAAGACCTTAACAAACATGTATTTCTGTCAGCTTTGAATTGATCCTTTTCCAAAAAATCTGTGTGACTTCAGGCAGTTTTTGCTGTGTTGTCCAGTCAGTTGATTCTCAGAAGCATTCAGGAAACACAATAATAAAAAAAAAAGACTCCTTTAAAGCAGTGGCAGCACCCTGCTTTGCAGTGAGCTCTGAGAAAGCCTTTCCTCTGCTGTTTGCTGCTGCTTTGGGACATGTGAGCAAATCGTGCGGTGCCTTGTGGCTATTGCAGATCTCTGCAGAATTGCTGAGGCCCACAGAAACCTCCCCAGCAGCTTGATGAGGAATGAGATGGGATTGCTGAAAGGATGGAGTGAGAGGGATCACCACTGTGTTGATGCTGTGTGGGTTTGTAGGCCAGGGAGGGATCACCAGTTGAATTAGAGTTTTAAGAGAGGGTTGCAATTATGCTCTATCATGTATTGGTTCTCTTTGAGGTTGTTATATAAATAATCTTTGGCCTAAGGAGTACTGGGTGGATGCTGGAATTCTGGGGGGAGAGGAGAGCTGTGCAGCCATTGCTGTGAGGAATGTGGGAATTTGGGGGCTGCAGGGATATTTGCTAATTTCTGTCTCTGTTTCCCTTCCAGCCGCGTTATCCTGCCCGTGTCTGTGGAGGAGGTGAGTTCTTTGCTTCTTGCTTTAGGACTGTAAATAAACCTGTGATCAAAGCATGAACAAAAACTGGAGCCCCTGTGAGCTGTTACTCATTCACCATCATTTTTGACCAAATAATTGTATTAAGTCTGAGGGTGCCAATCATCTCTCTTATAAAATACTTTCAGATATGCTGATGATAAATCTTGAGTTGTCAGGCTGTTTTCAAGTGCAGTTTCCTTTTCATTAGCACTATTGTTCTTTTCTATTTTTTTAACATGAAGGGCGAGCTTTAGTACAGATTTAAGTCACCTTTTAAACTGTGTTTTGCTGGAGCTCTTTTGTATTACACTCTTAGGCAAAGATCAAGAATTACTTAGGAGGCTCATATAGCAAAAGGACTTTTTAAGACCTGTGCTATTTAGCTCTTACATACAGCAAACTTTGTTTTTGTTTGGATAAGGCTGAATTGAGAGAAGAGATGTAGTTTCTGTTGGACAGGGTGATTTTCATCACCAAACCACCCATAGAATAGCTGTGCAGACTCAGTGGCTGTTTCCTTCCTTCCTCTGATTTTCAGCTTGCCTTTCCTTCCTCCCTCCTGCACTGAACATCACTCTTGAAGAGAATCTAACCATATAAGTGTTTTGAATGTTTTAATCTTTATACTAACAAGGTAGAAATTGAAATGACTGAGTCTATAGCACTTCCATGGCAGATTTGTCCTTCTGGATGGGTTTTATTTTTTCCTTGTGATCCTTGGCTGTAAGCCTTGGGTTTGTGAACTCTGATCAAGGCCTTGTTCTAACTCTTAGGGAGAGCTGTGATAACAGCACTCTTGTTCATTTTTCTTTCCTCTGAATATAGCAGCTACTGTGGCGTAGACAGTGGTGGGCTGGCTCATGGCAGCACTTTTTTAAGCACATCCCTTTTATAACTCTCACTCTTTTGACAGAACACAGTTTAGAACTTCATGTAGTGCATTGCTGCAGCCATCAGACTGGCTAGTAAAGCAAAAGCAGTGTCTAAGCTGAGTTTCCTGTTCCTGTGGCTCAGTCTGCTGTGACAGGTATCAGATGCTGACAGAAAGCCCAGAACTCTGATCAGGGAGTGGGTTTAGGTCTGTGTTCTATGTTAGTGCAAGAGCAAGGCTGTTAATGCCAGAAGTTCTGTCTGTTGCTTGCTCCCTACCTGTAGCTTTTATGCTTTCTGCATGAATCTGTTTCCAGCAGTTTTAACAGAAGTCAGACTGAAGTATGGGAGTAGGGAAGTTTGGATCTTTTATTGTCCCCGAGCACCACTCACAAGAGCAAGAGCTTGACAAAGGAAGCAGTAACATGATCAGCTTTATCAAGTAAGCAAAGGATGCAGACTTGGAGGTTAGAGAAAGCTGTGGGTAAATGGCAGGTTGCTAGAGCTCAATGGACAGAAAGGACCTTCCTGACTAACAGGAACCCTGCCTTGTAGTGATATGGCTCCTTGGTGTCAAGCTGTGTAAACAGAAAGTCAAAGCATCAGCATACAGATTGTTTCTTTGAGGGGGTTAGTCTGGATGGAACCCAACTCAGGGTTTTCCTAAGTTCTCTGATACTGGGATTAGCCTTCATCCAGTTAAAGCGAGTCCCTGGCTGTGCTCCTGTCCCTTCCTGGCTGTTCAGAGCCTTGTGTGTAAACTGCCTGTGTGGAAAACTGAGGGTTTGGGCTGTAGATAAACCTGTCAGTCTCTGGCAAACTCCTTGTGTGGGTGCCTTGGGATTATCTGTTTCAGGACATGTATTGCTCTACTCTGGGCCCAGTGCTTGCCTTGTGGAGAAATCCCCAACCTGACAAATCAAATTTCTCCCCAAACTTGTGCATTGTCACCGTGTCCCGTGAGTGATGTCCCTTTCCAAGGTCTGCTGTTTTTCCTGTGATAGGGCAGATTTCAGGAGCCAGTTCCCTGAGCACAGAGGGTTCTAAAGTTCACTTAGTTTTGCCTATGTAGCTGGGTGTGCTTAAGAAAAAAGGTTATTTCCAGTGTTGACTCAGAGGATGACTGCTGCTGTGTTTATTGCCTCATCCCCCTTCCTGTGTGCAAAGATGCTGACACATCTGTGCATCACTTGGTCACTGCACTGCTGTCTGTTCTACAAACCAGCTGTTAAACCTTCATTGCTTTCAAGGATTTCCTTGTGTACAAAACTCTTAAATAGGGCTCTGGAGACTTGTTATTGCTCCTGACTGTGTAGCTGCTCATGAAGCACCTCTGGCTAGCAGGAGGACTTCTTATTTCATTTTCATATGGTTGATTTTTGCTCGAAAGGCTTAAGAGTTCACACCTTCTGCATGCAAATTGTTGGCAAAAGTCTGATGCCAGCGTGTAAGATAGGGAATGAAATTAATTGTAACTTTGAGGCATCATGAAAGGGTTGAGGGAGTCTTTTGTGAGGTTTTGTGATATACCAGGGATTCTGTGTAGAGTCTCCACCCTTAGCAAATGGATCTTAACCAATAGTATGGAATTCAAGAGGAAACTGGTGATCAGGAAGGCATTGGGGAGCTGTGACTTAATCAACACAGAGCTCAGTGCTGCTTAGCTAGCCAAGCTGGGAACCAAACAGTGCAAGAGAAGCCCTGGCGATGACTAAAACTCGAGAGCTGGCATGTAGGAGTTAGACTGTAGCAGTCTGTCTTCTACATGGAAACCCTGCCAAAACACAGTCCTGCTCAAGTGCAGGCTGCAAGCTGCACTGCTGTGTTGGTTTATCCCTTGTCCCGCTGTGGGGAGCAAAGGGAATCTCCTTGTTGAGTGTTGGGTGCCAGGCTTTGCTCCCATTCCCTGACCAGCATCAGGTGCCAGCCTGGAGAGCGTGGACTCGTGTGGGTGTCTCTGCCAGCTGCCACTGAAATGCTGGTATGGATTAGAGCTGTGTGTACACATTCTGTGCTGCCTCTTTGTTCCTTTCACATGGCAAGGAGCTTGCCAAACACACAGGAATCTTATTAATTGCGTTCAAAGCAGCTTTCAGAAAACAACTGCTCTTGAAGATGGTTGTGTTGAGATCAGGCCTGCTGGAGGAGATTTGGTGCAATGAAGATATTCTCTCAGCTGTATAAGAGGAGTTTGGCACAGAGTAAGAGGGATGACTTCCTGCAGAAGAGGAGTTTTTTGGTGCTCTCAGATCTGTCTGAAGTTCAGATTCCTAGAGCCAAAATCTTTCTCTCTGTTTACCTTTGCAGGGAGAATGTTGTGGGATTTGTTCATTGGGACTGTTTTATTTGGGCCTTTTCCTCTCATCAATGCAATTAAAGGCTCAGAAATAACAGGGAAGTTTAAATGGTGAAGATGTTAAACCAAAGGGTTTATCTTCTTAGTGTCTGAACTTTCACCCAAGTATTTGAAAGGGAGAAGGAATGAATAAGAGGCTGTTACTAAGAGGAATTAGTTTGTGCTCCTGGAGCTCTGTCCTGGGACTTGCTGCAAAGCAGTCAAAGCCATTCAGTCCTCCCCTGTAATCTGTACTTACCAAACTCATAATAAACTCTGTTCTATGAGTATTTGTGTGGCTCTTACTCTGCTAAAGCAACTTTGCTTCTAAGGTTTCACAACTCTCATGTTTTGCTCTTCTGGAGGGAGGTGAGTGTTCTGCTTTGTGTGGGTCATATATAGGGAGTCATAAGGATGGCAGTGTGATGTATGAAATGTCAGAAGTCAGAGACTTGTATTGCAGCCCAAAATGCAGACTGAAACCCAACCTGCTGTGGCAGTGCAGGAACTGTCCAGCCAAGTGAGGGCTGCTCCTGTAACCTGGGCCAGGACCTTCTGCTTCTGGAGAGATCCAGCAGAGCTGCTGCTCTTAGCTTGAAAATGGTCTGATTTTTGTTCTGCCCCCCATGAGCTGAGGCAAGGACACCTAGCCTTGTTACTCTGTCTCCATCTGTTCTTCCAGCAGGCCTTTGTTGGCACCAGATGGCACAAAATACCAGAGAGCTTTGGGTGCTGTTGTTATTTTGGGTGCTGTGACAACAAAATTTAACGACTGTAGAAATCTTCCTTCATTGCAGAAGATGTTCCAGCCCAGTGAAGTATTTCTGGGTTCTCAGCTCTGAGCAGTATTCCACTTTTCCAGCCTGGCTTTCAGAAGTGCTATTCCTGTTACTGATGCAGAGCCTTATGCTGTGGAAAAGGAAGATGGCCTGAACAGTGTTGCATTACTTTGTAGTTATGTTATGGAATTTTTGGGAGGTTTTGGTAGTTGAGTTTTTTTTTTAATCATTGCATTTCTGGTGCCAAACACTTTGTGGTTTACCCTTTCAGATTGAGTCCCTGTACTGTTGCCTTTGGCAGCAGTTGTTGTTTTGCTCACTTAAGAGTTCTGAAGGCTTTCCTAAGTTAGAGCTCTTCCTTTTAAGTCAGTGGTTTAGCTTCTTCACCCTCAAACTTTGCTCGTCTAACTTTGCCTCAGAGAGACCTGTGTGAATTTTCTTCATTTGATCATGTTTCTTTTGAGCTCTGCATCCCCTTTTTCAGCTACAAGAGGCAAGAGTGTATTAATCTTTGCATCTTCTGCAGAGGAGAATGTTCTCTTTCATTTATTTTTGGTTTTTCCTCTGTTCTGCCCTGGGAAACATTTGTGAATGCCTCTTATGAAAGAAATTGTGTAGTATCACAATTTCTTGTACTTTAAGTGATTCCTGGAAAATAATGCTGCCAAGTGAATGTCTGTAAGAGACTGAGAAATTATTTTAGGGTAAGAATTTTACTGTATGTTGAAATTCTGTGCTCTCCCTGGGAATGGTTTAAGCTTGTGGCTAAGAGGAAGTGTGGTACAGAGGAAAAACAACACAACCCAAACCAAAGATAATAGGAAAATTAATAGTGGGAGCAGTGGCAGCATAGATCAACAGGTCATTTGGGACACTGGCTCAGTTATTTCATTAGATAAAGTTTTCAGGATGAAAATACCCTCTTTACTTCAGGCTTCTTACTCAGTTGTTTGAACTGCACATGGGGGATGCTCATCTTTGACCCTCAGGGCTCCTAAGCTGTGCACATTTAACAAGTTTGTTTCTTGGAGCATTTAAATCAGGTGGTGCAAGTACCCTTTATCTTCAGTGTCCCTTATGAAGGTTTTCCCTCCCTTCCCCCTTTCCCTGTATTTTGTAAAAAAGCTTCTTTGGGACTCTTCTGGATGCAGCAGTGTCTGCTTATTGATTCAAGGACTGGCAGTGGCTTATTCTCAATTTTGTGGGGACAGCTGTGTGTCACTCAAAAAGAGTGAAACCCAATGGATTTTGCTACAATATCCCTGAGGTCATCTGTGTTTTCTTACTTTCTGATGCTCCTTTCATCTTTCCCGCTTTCTCCTGATTCTGTGTTGGTTTGGAGCTTGAGATTGAAGGGTTAAAGGTGTTTTACTGGCAGTGCTTTCCTCCTAACTACCACTCAGCNGTTAAAGGTGTTTTACTGGCAGTGCTTTCCTCCTAACTACCACTCAGCTTTCTATCTCAAATGAAATTAAATGAGCTGCTTATCTGCCCATACAAGTGGATGTCCTTTTCTCTGCCCTCTCCCCGGGTAATAAATTTGTCCTTGGCTTCTTCTGGCAAAGTTATTACTTCAGCTGAATTATAGCCATGGTAATAATGTGTCTTTAACTTCTCCAGTATCAAGTGGGGCAGCTGTATTCTGTGGCAGAAGCCAGTAAAAATGAAACTGGTGGAGGTGAAGGAGTGGAAGTCCTGGTGAACGAACCCTACGAGAGGGATGGAGAGCGTGGGCAGTACACACACAAGATCTACCACTTACAGAGGTATGGGAACCAATTCATTCCCAGAGTTGGGCAAGAGGAACCAGAGGGGTTGTAGCAACTGTAAATCACAGATTATGTAAAGGCTGAAAGATGCAGAATGCAGGAGCATAACAGCACCTGGCAGTGAGCATCACTGGGACACCCACCTTCCCCTGTAAACGTGGCTATTGTCCCAGGAAAACGTGGCTTTGAGCTTTTCAAAGCAAGTCTGATCCTGCCACCCAGTATTTTCATACTTGAATTTGGCTAAAGAACAAAACATCTCCTAGATTTCAACCTGCTTTCAGCCTCTTTTTTTTTTTTTCCCATTTGTTTTATCCTTCATTATGTAAAGAAGATTTATTTTAGCATGTCTGATTTAGCATTTCTGGAAAACATCATAATGGGGTTGGGGAGAGCCCTACCAATTCCAGAACTGTGCAAATCTCTAGAGTTTGCATTCTAGGTGATATCCTGCTTGTCTCAGTTCTCATTCCATGTAGTCCTTATCAATGCCTTTCTTCCTATTTCCAAATTCTGCAGCAAAGTGCCAACATTTGTGAGAATGCTGGCCCCTGAAGGAGCTCTGAATATACATGAAAAAGCATGGAATGCCTATCCCTACTGCAGAACTGGTGAGTGCCTGAGGAAGCCTCTGGATTCTCCCTTTTTGTTTTCAGGGGGACAGAAGGCAGGGGAGGGTATAAGGAAAGGTGCAGCCAGTAGAGAAGCTGTTTCAGCTCTCAAATCTTGTATTTCTGTTCTCTAAGCTCTTTGTGTGGTCAGGAAAAGCAAAATACAGTGCTGAGGAGTTAAAAGAGCTGCCCTTGTCTGATGTGCTGCTAATGAGTGACCTTCCTCTATGAGAGGGAAAGAACAGACAAGAAATACCTGTTAGTCTTCCTAAAGGAACAGCTGTGTAACACAGATGAAATAAATACATGAGGGGTGATTTTATGTGCTCAAGTGCAGCATAGCCAGGTGGGAAAAAGTGGAGGATGCAAGAGAGGAACAGGGGAGATCTCAGGTGCCTCTTGCTTAGTGCAGGTGAAGGGAACAAGTGTTAAGTGATGGGGATTTGCTCACTTGCAGGATCTGAGGTCAGTGAGGGTTGTACAGAGAATGCTGCAGTTGAAGCGAATCCATCTGTAAAGGCAGGGCTGAGGCTCTGGGAGCTGTGTAAGTGCTGGAATAATGTCAAACCTATTTTCTACAGGAGTGGTTAGCATTTCCTTACTGAAGTTACCAGCCACGGTGTTTAACCACTACAGCTTCTCTGGTCTTTACTGCTGTAAACTGAAAATTTGACTTTGCCTCCAAACTTATGTAGTGTTTTTGGCAGCATTTTGTGCTGTTTGTAGCTCTGAAGGATACATTTGCTGCTAGTTGGTAGTGGTACAGTTGCTATGGGAATGAACCACTTAAAAATTCCAACTGTTCTTGAAACTCAATATATAAAACCCCCCTTTTTTGACAATTTACTTAAGTGAATTTTAGATGAAGTGTTTTAAAAGAAGGAAAAAGCTCTGCAGTGAGAGAGGATAATGTTACTTCAGTCTATGAAACTACATGCAGCAGTCTAGTGGAATGGATATTTCAAACACAAAATTGAGATACTGCCATCAACTTTAGAATAAATTTTTAATGTCTCACGGAAGATGTGGAAATGAAGTTGTTCACAACCTTTCTAAGCTTTATGCAGTTTTCTTGCTGCAT
>VYZP01014140.1:0-35660 GCA_013400635.1 Hypocryptadius cinnamomeus
AGGCTTCTCAGGAGAAAAAATCCTGGCAAAGAGATTTTCATAACATATCATGGTGACAGGGCTGGTGAGTTTTTTGTCCCAGGGACATTGTTCAGGGGCCTGTGGCCGTGAGTGGCTGGCTGCCTGCTGTAATTCCGCACGGCACAGGATGCCTCCCAGACCCAAGCTGCCACCACCACAAACTCAGGCTGTTTTGAGAGCCTCAAGCGCCTCCTGCACACGAGGAACCTGGACTGGTGCATTTTGTTTCCTAGAGAAAAGGCAGGCTTTATTTTTCAGGGGCCTGTGGCCGTGAGTGGCTGGCTGCCTGCTGTAATTCCGCACGGCACAGGATGCCTCCCAGACCTAAGCTGCCACCACCGCCAACTCAGGCTGCTTTGACAGTGGCAAGCACCCCTGCAAACTGACATCAGGAACCTGGGCTGGTGAGTTTGGTTTCACAGGGAAAATGGCTGGCATTGGTGTTCAGGGACCTGTGGTCCTGAGTGGGCAGCCACCTCCTGAAATTCCGCATGGCGCAGATGCCTCCCAGACCCAACCTGCCACTATTGTATTTGCCTTGCCCCCAGATGTAGGAAGGAAGGATGAATTTCACTCCATGTTCTCAGAAGGCTAATTTATTATTTTAAGATGCTATATTATATTAAAGAACAGTAAACTAAACTATACTAAAGAATAGAGAAAGGATACTTACACAATGCTAAAAAGATGAATGAAAACTCGTGACTCTTTCCAGAGTCCCAACACAGCTTGGCACTGATTGGCCAATGAGTGAAAACACTCACACCAGAAACCAATGAAACAATCACCTGTTGGTAAATAGTCTCCAAACACATTACACATGAGCAAAACAGAGGAGAAGCAAACGAGATAATTATTGTTTTCCTTTTTCTCTGAGGTTTCTCAGCTTCCTAGGAGAAAAATCCTGGGCGAAGGGATTTTGCAGAGAATGTGAATGCCACACAGCCCCACACAGCTCCTTGCTCCCTCCCACAGAGTGGGATGGAGGAAGGAATCAGGAAAGGGAGAGAACTCACAGGTTGAGATAAACACAGTTTAATAGGTAAAGGAAAAACTGCACACAAACAAAGCAAAATAAGGGATCTGCTCCCCACTTGCCACGTGCAGGCAGATGTTCGGCCATCTCCAAGAATGCAGGGCTCCATCACATGTAATGGTGACTTGAAATGACAATTACCATTACTCTCGACATTCCTCACTTCCTTCTTCCACCAGCTTTGTGTGCTGAGCATGATACCATATGGCCTGGGATATTCCTTGTGTCAGCTGGGGTCAGCTGTCCTGCCCATGTCCCCTGTCCCCTCCCAGCTCCTTGTGCTCATCCAGCCCACTCCCTGGTGGGTGGGGTGAGATGCAAAAAAAGCCTTGATGCTGTGTAAACACTGCTCAGGAATAGTGAAAACATCCCTGTGTTATCAACATTGTCTCAGCTCAAATCCAAAACTATGCCCTTACCAGCTACTAGGAAAAAAAGTAACTCTACTCCAGCTCAAGCAGCTCAGCCCAGTAGCTTCACAAAGTCTGGTTTCAGTAGCAAAATAAAACTCAGTTGGTCATGTTCCTTATTGTCACGTCCTGAAAATGGCACTAATTTATAAGAGCTTTCACTTTTGTTTTAGATTATAACAGTTATTTCAGAACAGCTTCTTCAGTTCAGTATTTCCACTGTTCATCTCTTGACAAGCAATCAACAATCAAACCTCCTTTGCAGCTGTTCTCAATTGTAGGTTCTGATGGTCACAAGCAGCTGCATCAGAAAACTTCTTTCCTAAAGAGATGACAGAACTCTTTTCGTCTCTCCTGAAGCACTGCAAACTGCTTCAAGAACCCTGCTACCATCAAGGGTAAGGCCACCTCCCAGTTTTGGGATTTCTCAGGAGTCTCAATACATGCATCTTTTCTTAAACTCCAAGTTAATTTGGAAATGGGGTGATTTAGCGGGGTATTCCAATTAAAAGAGTCTTCTTAAAAAATGGGGCAGTTCAGTGCCTCACTTCAGTTACTTTAAACATGGTATGCCTGCACGTTTCTTCTTTTTACTTTCCCCTGCATCCTGCATTAGCCTTAAAATACTCCAGGTAGGAGCCGGTAGGGCACTACAGCAGTGTAGCACTTCCAGTCCTTCCCATACTTGCTGCTACAACGGTGCTCGTCCCTAATGCAGCGGTGGATGAGCAGAATGGTCATGTAAACAATGTAGAAGTAAGGCAGCATGTGCTCAAAGCCACAAGCCAGGCAATAGGCCAGCGAGCCCATCAGGTCTCCCGTGTAGTTGAAATGACGTGCCCAGCCCCAAAATCCCGAGGTCATCAGCTTGCTGTAGTACTTGGTGCCATCCACGGACATGTAGGAGCACTCAATGTACTCTGGCTTCTTCCCCCAGATCCTGCAGTTGCCATTGGTGCGACGGAAAAGGTCCTTCTGGTGGTTGGTCATTCTGAAGATGTAATAACCCAGCAAGCCCAACGTCAAGACCCCTACGGCATAAGCTGTGCACAGCTGGACAGGATGGTAAACCAAGTACAGACCCTGGGGAGCACAAAAACAATCAGCCATTTACTTCCAACAGAGGCTCAGCATGCCAGACCAATTCCTTGACTACAGTGATCTTCAATAGACCAGAAGAAGGGAGTAGAAAAATCTACTGCAATAGTAAAACTGCACAAAACTTTCATAAAACTCTGCATCCTAGAGTTTCCTTCTCTCTTTCTCTCTCCAAAATTGTACTTCTTCATGAAAGAAGAAGAGAGAAGTTGCAAGGAAGCAAAATGGACAGAAGGAAAAACCCAAGGAACAAAACCCAAACAAACTATCAATAACCAAAAGACACCCAAGAAGCAGGAGTAAAAAGAAAGGAAACTGAAAGGATTTAGAAAAGTATGCAGACGCAATTGTCAATGACAGAAAAAGGCACAAAAAACAGGCAGGAGAGGAAAAGATGTCAAATCCATGCAGGGACAGGAAGCCTTCCTACAAGAGAATTGTTACAAAGAATATTGCAATAATTTCTCAACAGTGGGACTACACAGAAACATTTCAGGTACAAATTAAACTGCTAGAAAGAATGTTTCTGGAAAGTTTCACTCCTGTTAGCCCAAATACACAGTGTACACATTTTTACCTGCAAAGTATAGAGGTAAGGCAACCAAACACAGTCTCCCCAGCCCAAATACCATCCAAAATGATCATGGCAGATATCGATGGTTTTCAAATACCAGGCTTCATTCCAAAAGAAGTCCAGAACATAAATACCCTGCAACAGAATAATTTCACATTAATAACGGAGCACTGTCACCAGTTACCCTGTTTAACAGCATCAGCTTAATGTCTGTGCTGCCTTGTGATATCATCTCAAAATTCATTGGTGTTTTCATGTTAGCACTTCAAAACCAGACATTTCTGAACTTGGTTAAGGAGAACTATCACATAAATACAACCTACCTGGATACACAATATCTATCTCTCTAGACAGATAAAGCAATAATAGGATGACTAACACAAGTATACAACTCAAGGACAAACACTCGGGAAGTGAACTCACAACTGACTGTGATCTCTCTTCAGCTTAGAGTCACAGGGTTACAAAGAGGAGGGCTAGAGCTTCTATTGAGCAGGTTTCCAAAGAAGTCCCATCACTGAATGAGCTTGTTTCAGGCCAGGAAAAAATGCCTCAGTTTCATTTCTATGGAAGTAGTTTTATTTCTTGATTTCATACTAGCTTATTTCCAAACTTGTTTCTTAATTTCCTCCTCAGAATTTACCTGGAGGACATTGACAAGGATCATGGAGTTTGACACTTCACCGTACAGCTCCTGTTGTTTGGCAGCAAAGGAAAGGTTGATTAGAGTCCAGGCCACAATCCCAGGGCGCCCATTGAAGAACAGCTTGAAATCAAACCACTTCCCTATTCGAGGGTTAAATTCAATCCCCATCATGTAGTCATAAAAGAAGTTGCCAGTGATTTTGCTGTAAAAAAAAATTAGAAATGCACACAGTTATATACAAATACAGGTAATTGCTACTCTGACTACACAATTCAGATTAATCTGATGTAGTGATAATGAAAACCATAAAACCATGTAACATTGTGCAAGGTAACACAAACTGACCTGACCAAAGTATTACATTAATAGACATTGTAAAATTTCAGAGGTGCCCGAGTTTACTCTTGGTAACACTTCTGAACAGTCTAACTATTTTTAGGATGGGTGTATCTGTGACATTGAGGCTGCCAGACTCCTGGTGTGCAGCATGAAACATAGGGGATGGTGCTGGTGAAGCAATGAATCACTGCCATACACTGGTCTAGCTCTCTGTGCTAGTGAAATATATTCTTTCATAGAATTGATATACCTGATTGTTATTTAACAATTTTAATCTCTGATACCTAATATTCTCTCACTACTAAAATCCACATACCAGTCTTTTGCATTGGTAGGGAAAAAGTAGCCTTTGATCATTGCAAAGGTGGACACTGCATATCCCAAGATATTGGCACACCACAGGAGAGGAATCCAGTTGTCAAAAATGATGGTAGGTGAGAAGAAGTGGAAGCAAGAAGCATTTGCAAACCAAAGCACATGGGTAATGATCCAGGCCTGAAGTCCATTTACTTCATATTTATTCACGGCACCTAAAATATGAAGAAAAAATGGAGTGTTAGTGACCCAGCATTAATACAGCTTTTAATTAATATGGGTATGCACAGAATACACAGAAGCTCAATCAAGTGCTCATGAAATGACCTCTCTCTCCTCATCATCCAATTAAATACCTTGAGGCAATTTCCTGAAAGTCCCATTAGACTCTGCTGTACCCATTAGGTTTTTTTACGCTGAGTTTTTCTCCTCACAAAACTGAATTTAAACTTTCCCCACAACTGACTAGAGTAACAAGCCACCAGTAACAGTTCACATCACACATTTTGTCCAAGTCCCTTGGGTTAATGGAGCTTGAGCAGGTAAAACTATCTTGTCAAATACCAGCAAAAGTCCACTGACAATTTTAAGTGCCAAAACTATCAACCAGTACTCTTCCATTGCTGACGTGGTGCCTACCAGATCAACAGTTTTATTAATTATAAGAGATAGAAATGCTATAACTTATTCTAAAAGATGACCTAGATTGCTTTCTAGTTTTGTTTGAACTGAGCATGTGAGGAAGGTGAGAGCATTTATGTCCACGTTTCCTCTGGTTACACGTGGGTTATTAAAGACTCTAAGAACAGAAATTATAATTTCTGAAGAAATTTATAGTTTCAGAAGATTGCATGGTGTGCATGTATTCCAAGGAAGACCTTACCGGCAGGGGTGACAGCACCTTCCTGAACACCTCCCACATATCCAGGGAGAAATTTATGGCAGAAATCAGGAATGGACATGTACAAAAACACCTAAAAGAGAGAGAATGTATTCACAGTAAACACAGACAAGATGAAATGCCTCAAAACTCTATCCCTCACAAACATATACCAAATATAACATTTCTCTTAAGTTTCTAGTAAGTATTGGGTAAGCCAAGATGGCAACATTTAGCTGTTGTGCTTTTAGACTAGTAATACATCTAAGCTACTCTAGAGCTCTAAAGATGTATTTCATGTAAGGCTATCATCCTTTTTTGGTGGGGAGGCAGGACAGCTGGTAATTACATTCAGATCCTTGTCCTTTTATTTTGATTTATTTCTTGTGTATTAATTTAAAACAAATGGGTATTGTTGTTATATAGCTGCTTTTTCTTAAAAACCTCATTAAGGAATATGTCACACAAGGAATATTTCTGTGTATTTCCATTATACTTATTTTCCAAGTACATAGGCTTCATTTGGATTCTAAAACACCTTGGACACTGTGAAACACCAAAGAGTAAATGCCAGTGCAACATTCCACCATCCTTTGTGTAAAAGGATTCATCCAACAGCTGTGGGAGAAACCAGACACTGCATCCAGATCATAACTCAATAATGTACCTGGAAAATGACCCAAAGGGAATAAATGGCAGCAGCCCTATAGGTCAGCATGGGAGTCCTGTTCCAGATGTCAGACAGATGCTTATTCCCTGTCAGCAAGTCCAGGAGTGGATCAGTCAGAGAGCACTGGTACTGGGCACAGGACATGATGAAGTAATACACAATCAGAGGTGCAAACATCAGCAGGAAAAGGATGCTTGCCAAGGAAAACCAGTCCACCTCCCTGTAATCCAAAACAGAGCATTTTGTCTCCCCAGGTTTCAGACAGATGAGTTACATCAGACAATTTTTTCAGTGCACCTTCTAGATTTATCTGGATGAAAACTGAAAATGTGTTCAGGGCACAGACATGTCTGGGGGTCAAACAGCCATAAAAAGCTCAGCAAGGAACATACTTTGCCACAAACTGCTCTAAAACTATGCTAGTTAATCAGAGCAAGAGATTAGATAAAATCTCCCCTCCAAAAACCAGATTATTATTACAGACTTCACGTTTTTTGATGGCATTCATGGCTCTAACTGGTGGAGTATTCAGTTGGAAGTGATAGTGGAATCCCAAGAACATTATGCAAAGCTTGGAAACTTGGAATAGACAGACCTTGGACAGCCATATGTTGAATTTTCTGTGCCACAGTTGCTGTTCCCAGCTGCAGTACAATGCCCTACTAATACCTGCCCAACGCTTTGGTAACTGGGACATAAGTCATAAATCTTGCTACAGCAGGACTTGTCAGCTGGGAATGCCACAGATGCCAGAATGCCTGTTTTCCAAACTCAAGAAATATTTATTTCCTTGAAGGAACCAGGTATTTTACCAATTTTTATGATTTGCTTTTCTTTTTTGCAAGGAGTGTGTTTTAAGGCAAACTGTCTGGCAAACTCTCTGCCTTTAAAAACTCGAAGAATTCTTCTTCAGCACCTGTTGCTACAGCAAATTACCCATCAACTTTCCAGAGCAGGGCAACACAAACATCTGTTATTAACAGAGGGAAGTTTAAAAGAAATACAGAAACTCTAAGAGTAAGAATGAAGCAATTGGAAGTACAAGGACTACTTGGGATCATTGGCTTCTCTCACCATGCTCTTCCCCACTGGCCTTGAGATGCCTTAGTATCATTTTGCATGTTTTGGTGTTTTCTTTCTTCGGCAAGTTTTTTCTCCTGATGGGCTGCCATGATGTCCTGTAGGAAAGAAAATATGAATCCTATTACTCCAGCTGGTTCTCAATAATTCTTATGCCTCTACAAGAGAACACAAATAAAAGTTACTAAAATCTATTATATAGACTTCAGACCACACAAAATTTAGGGGTGGAGGACAGGATGCAAAAGTTTTTCACCAATTAATTCCCTATGAACTTACATTCAGCAAAACATAATCAAAACACTGATATCAAAGTAATCCATTAAACTTCTTGCTAACTGGAAATTTTTTTAAGATGCATAGATAATAAATCGCTTATTACTTACATGTAGATGTAAAAGGAAAAAAAAAAGGTTCACCACGTTGTCTTAAACCTTTGTAACTTAACTCCCTTTTTTAATTGGAGAAATTGATACTGCTGTAACATTATCGGTACGAGACCTTGTCAATTGGATACTTTTGCCCACAGTCCTTGCTCCATATATGTCATTTACACCATACAAAACAAGATATAATCTCATCTAAGTAAAAAAATCAGTGGGAATGGAGACTTATTTACTTGGCACCACCTAACTCCGTGCACTGTAGCTTTCTTTCACTCCGATCAAACACTTCTTATGCTAAAGATCGTCATCCTATAATCGGAACTATGGACTGGCGTCCCGGCTCTGTGTGCCTCATCCCGGCGAACCTGACCCGTTATGTGGACATGGGCTGAGCACCGCCATACCCTCTGCATCCACCTCCTCTTGGGCAACCTGCTCCAACGCCTGACCACGCCAACAGCAAAAATAAAATTCTCTCGCATCAAATCCCAATGTCCACTATCTCGCCTTTAGGCCGTTTCCTTTAGTCCTCCCCCCGTCGGCTTCTTTACTGAAGCGATGTGAGGGGAAGGCGGCTCGTCGCTCCCCTTTGTCCACACGGCTGGCTCCCTTCCTGGCCTGATTCCAGACACGGTATGGAAGGAACGCACTCACCTACGGGCCCGGGGCCGCTGTCTCACCGTGGATCACTTTCACCCCGCTCCGCGCGGCCACACCGCCCGCCGCTCCGACTCTGCCGCACCTGCGGCCCCTCAGACAGCACCGGCCCCTCCGGGCCCCGGCCCCGCCCCCGCCCCACGGCCTCAGCCAATCGCCGCCACGCCCCGCCCATTCCGCGGCTCCCCATTGGTGGCGCGCGCTCGTCCCATGGGCCGAGGAGCGCGACAGGCGCGGGCTCCGCCCCCTGCCCCGGGACCTGCGCTCCGCCGGGAGCGCGGGACGGGAGGCCCTGGGGCTGCCGGGCCGGAGGGAGCGCTGAATAAACCTCAGCGTACTGATGGAGTGGGAATGGTGTCCAAGGAAAGAGGTTACACCTGCACTTGGGTCACAACATGGAGCCCCTAAGCCAGACTGGGCCGCCTGGAGTCGTTATTAAACTCTACACATTTCACTGACCATTCCGTGCAATTTCCAATGGTCCCGCAGAAAAAGACCTGGGGGTGCTGGCCGAGAGCTTCTGAACACCGGCCAAGGTGTGCCCAGGTAGCCAAGAAGGACAATGGCATCCTGGCATGTGTCAGGAGTAGTGTGACCAGCAGGACCAGGGCAGTGACCATCCCCTTGTTCTGGGCACCTCTGAGGCCCCACCTTGAATTGTGGGGTCAGTTTTGGGCACCTTAATCCAAGACATTGAGTCCAGAGAAGGGAATAGATCTGGGGCAGGATCTGGGGGGAGGAAGGGGGGATGGAGGTCTCAGCCTGGAGAAAAGGAGGCTCAAGGAGGGGATCTTATACTCTACAACTCCCTGAAGGGAGGCTGTAGCCTGTACGCTCTCTCTCAAATGACAAGAGAAGAGGAAATGGCCTCAAATTGTGCCGAGGCTTGTTTAGATTGGACATTAAAAAGTTTCTTCATGTGTTGGCAGGCATTGGAATAGACTGCCCAGAGTGGTGGTGGAGTCACCATTGCTGGAGGTAAAAGCCGTGTGTATGTGGCACTTGGGGACATGCTTTAGTGGTGTGCTTGGCAGTGCTGGATCAGTGGTTGGACTCAGCGATCTTACAGGTCTTTTCCAACCGAAGTAATTCTGATTCTAGTACAGAAAGAAGTTAGAATCCCATGTGTAAGGCGGCTCACAGCAGCCATACATGTGATGAGGGACATAAAAGAGGAGATTGGACTTTGAAGAAGTCAGCCTCTCTGGGGTCAGCACCCTGAGAGCTGCCGGGATTATGCTGAAATGAGAACNAACCCGGCCCGGCACCGCCCCGGAAGCAGCGGGGAAAGCGGCGGGGCCGCCATGGGTCGGGCAGTGACCGTGGCGACCTGCGCCCTCAACCAGTGGGCTCTGGACTTTGATGGCAACCTGGAGAGGATTTTCAGAAGTGAGTGCCGAGATGGCTGGCTGCCCCCGGCCATCAGGAAGCCTCTTCCGCTCCCTCCTTCCTTCTCTCCTTCCCTCCTGCCGCGGGCGGGGCAGCGCAGACCGTGCCTGTTTCACGCACTGCGCTCCCAACACTCTTCCAGGTATCGACATTGCCAAGAGCAAAGGAGCCCGGTACCGGCTTGGGCCAGAGCTCGAAATCTGGTGAGGGCGCTTTGCTGGCGCTGGGTTTGGTGAGATTCCAGTTAACCGTGGAAGAACGGTCAGGAAGAGCATCAGCCCCGAGGTGCTGCAGTTCCCAGAGCCGTACTTGGAGCATGCGGCCGTGGGTGCAAAGAAAAGCACTGTAGTTGTGAGCACAGGATTGGGTCTCTTGTCTTGGAAACCTGGCTGGTAGCAATAATTTTTAACGTATTTCAGTGAGTTTTCCTTCAGGGGGACTGTAGTGCTTTGATTTCTGCCTGGGCTCAGGCTGCTGTCCTGGAAGGAATATCATGGGGTGGTATAGAACGCTGCAGAGTTTTAAATGCTGTAAATAGGGATGGTATTGCCAGCACTGCTTCTTCATTTTCTATATAAATTACTTGTGTGGGTGAAATGCTCCCTGTCTGAAGTAGTTTTGGTTCTATAGCTCTGGTGCTAATCTGGCTGAATTTTTGATTTGTTTTTATACACAGTGGTTATGGCTGCTCAGATCACTATTATGAGTCAGACACACTCTTGCATTCGTTTCAAGTTCTGGAAAAGCTCTTGGAGTCTCCAGCTACTCAAGATATTATCTGTGATGTGGGAATGTAAGTTTAGGTTTTTTTGTAGACCTGTGATAAAGGGATAATTTCTTAGGGAATGCTGCTTGTGCCATGCTCTGGATAGTGAGGGCTCTGCAGCAAACTGTCAGACATATCTTAGGAACTGCACTGCTTTTCCCCTTTTAATTACCATGACCAGGACTGCAACGTGCAGAACACTTTCTAAAAGATAATCCTTCCAAAGATTGCTGGTGGCTGATCCCTTCAAGAGAGAACTAGGATAATTGCAGTTATATATTGGAAACCTTAATGTCTGGTACTTATTGCCACAGGTCAGACTTTGTGTGAGGTGTAACTCAAAGGGCTTTATAAATTGACTGTCTTGTGGGAATGTGGGGGCTGCTTTCCCTGACAGACATCTTAAACAACAAAAGTGTATGTGAAACTCACTGAAGCCATTGTAAGCCTTGTCCTGACATGGAAAGGTGATAAATTACATCTGTAAAATTAACATGTTAGTATTGATATAATTGTGTAAAGCTAGTTTGATTTTGAACTGGGTTGGCAGTATTACAGGAGGTCACATTGGATTAAATAACCTTGCCCAGCCATGGGGAATCTTCTGGTCTGCTCATGTTGCGAAGGCTCAGGTGGTAGTTGATATATCTGAGATTGACAGCACAGTCAGTAACTCAGATTTTTTCAAACTACTACTTTAACTAAAAAATTAGAAGCTAAAACTTCATCTATTGTTTTGGGTCATTCCCTCCAGTGAGGTCTTATGAATACTTTTTGCTATGTAGCAGATTCTGTAGCTTTTTATAATTTCATTTAGTGAGTGTAGTCACTGCTAATTTTGGTTCTTATTTTCACAGGCCTGTTCTGCACAGAAATGTTCGCTACAATTGTCGAGTGATCTTTTTAAATAAGTAAGTAGTTCTTGATGTGTTTTGTGAGGTACACATTAGCTTTTTAGACACCAGTTCGGCTTTCAAGCAAGATTCTTTGGTGCTACTTATGGTGATGGATTTATCTTCCTATTTGCTAAATTTTGAGAGAGACAACTAAGATTTCTCATGATCTAGTTTTTCTTTTCTGATATGTGGAAACTAAATTCCCACAGCTTTCTGAAAAGTTCAGAACACCCCTTGAGTCTGCAAGAAACTTTAAAAATGTTACATTATAAAAGAAAAAAAGTTGTTCTTAATCAATGTTCATACATAGGCTTGTTTGGCTGTACACCATGTGTTAACTCAGTTTTTCTGTTTTGTTTTATTTAAGGAAGATTCTTCTGATCAGACCAAAAATATCACTGGCAAATGCAGGAAACTACAGGGAACTTAGATGGTTCACCCCATGGAGCAAAGCAAGGTATTCTGGCAACTCTGGGAATTGTGTTAAAAAACACAGCTTGCTGTTTGCAGCCACAGCAACAGGGAGCAAATCCTCTTTGGCTGCTACAAGGAGAGCAGCAGGACAGAGTCAGCCAAGCTACGTGGTTGCACCTTGGTTAGGAAGCTTATTGAGCAGTCAAACTCTGAGTTGCTGAGCTGGAAGAAAAAGTGGGGCTGCTTGATGCTACAGCCACTGTAAAGTGTCATTTTCCTGGTGTGTGTTTTCTAAGAACAGCCAGCTCAGGACTGGAGGGGCTGTGTTTATCTCCTGAATGCTGCATCCCAGTACTGAACTGGCAAACACTGAAATGAATGAGCTCTGTCAGAACTTCAGCTGCAGTGAATGAAAGCTGCCTACCTTATGATGCTGCAGAACACGCTTGGCACTTATCTCTGATGCTGTGCATTCGTCTTGTGGTCAGGGATTATTTCCAGCTTGAGGGTCTCAGCAAAGCACTTCTGATCCCTCCCCTGAGCCCCAGTTGGTTCTGCGCTGCTTGTGTAGTAACCCTGCAAAAAGAGAAACTTTCACCTGGCATTTGTCTTGCCTGGTGTGTTCTTTGTTAGGTCTGCTTTTTAGGCAGGATGTGGCATTGCTTACCTCGCCTTTCTGAAGCACAGATGTTGCTATCTTCAAATGTTAGCATTTCTGATTAATTCCACAGAAAATAAGAAGGTTTTTTTTCATTTTTTAAACACACACAGCCCTGTACAATTTCAATACGGTTTTTTAACCAGCATTAGAAGGTGAGATGAGAACCAGTTTTTATACTGTGATTTATGTAATGATGTATTCACAATCTGTAAACTTGATTTAGGCATGTGGAGGAATATTTTCTGCCCAGGATAATTCAGGAAGTGACTGGACAGGTAAGCTGTTGTTTTTGTTTTTTTTTTTAATTTAGCATCTTCCAGATTCAGCAATTAAAAACTGTAGTCTCCAAAATTCTGCTGCCAGTCATGTTGTAGATTCATATGTTTCAGTGGTGGTTCTAAGTTGCATTAAATGAGAGCATAATTTAACATTATTTATGTTAGTACATAGCAGCAAAGCAAGTAAATTTTAAATCTGCCACAGTTATTTGTACATACAGAACCTTGATTGCCATATTTTGCACAATTTTAGTACTGAGTTTATCTGTGCTTGAGACTAGAACTGAGTATGTGTTTTTAGGTTAAAAACAATTAAATTAAAAATCATTTAAACCTTATTTGTTCAGAAGAATGTAAAATTTATGTTAATTCCCACTAAAGCATGAGTGTGATTCCTAGCAACAGACAATCTCTGTTTTGTAGATTGTTTAATTCCTGTCCTTAAGCAAAGCACTGGATCTGAATACTACTGAAATTAAAATATGAAATTTCAATCAGTCCAGAAATTTGCATTTCAGAATTTTTTTCTTTTTTAAAAATCTTACTTGATATAAAATGAAAGAAGGTATAATGCGATTGATATTGTGTCACTAATTTCACATAAGTAAGCACTCCATTTTTATATTTTCTTAAGATTTGTAGTTCAAGTTTTTGAATTGAACAGCTTGTTCTACTGCATGTGTGTAAGAATGTTCTTGTTTTTCCTCAGGAAACTGTTCCTTTTGGGGATGCTGTGCTAGCAACCAAAGATACCTGCCTAGGGGCAGAAATATGTGAAGAACTCTGGGCACCAAACAGGTAAAGGAGAAGAGGAAATAAAAAGTAATCTGAAACATACCCTGGAGCTGCCTGAAATAAATGTTTGAAGAGATCTGCTTATTTTTCTTCTGTGTAGTTTATCTTTCAGAAAGTGCCAGTAAGATAAAATATAATTAGGAGCAATAAATACATCATGGGAAAGGCCTCATTAGGCTAGGTACAGGATGGCAAAGAAATTTTGGTTGTTAAACTAAATCAACTCCAAACAAGAAGGTAGGGGAGAAATACCAAAAAGAAGCAGAATGAAAGGAGTGACCTAAGGAAATAAATGACAGGTAACTCTCGTACTTGCATTCCTGATACTTTTCCAAATCTCCCAGTTACATTAATTTCCTTGTAACTGCAGACAATGTAGTGTGTTGAAGATGTGATTTTTTTTTTTTTTTTTAGTATTTCTTATGACATTGGAAAAAGAAAAAAAGCATTAAAAATCTTCTCCTTGTGGTTCTGTTTTTGGATTTATTAAGAGACAAGGAAAATGGGACAACTGACTTTGCAGTGTATATCCATGTTGCCCAAGATTATGTTATTCTCTCTTTCTTTGAGATCTGGCCTTCTGTGGAGCAGAAGGCATTTAACTTAGAACAGACTGAGTAAAAGCCCTCCTGATCTCTGCAGCCACTGCTAGTCTTTGACAGAAGAGTTGGGGAATGCAAGAAAAGAGATATTTTTGAAAGCCCTATCCTTGTTTGAGCTAAGACATGCAGAAAACTGACAGTGACATAAATGTTTCTGTTTGTCAGTGATTTTTAATGACATTTGCAGTTTTCACAGCACAGTAGTGATTTATTTTTGTGCCTTTTGCTTTGACAGCCCTCACATCGAGATGGGACTTGATGGTGTGGAAATTTTCACCAACTCTTCCGGGAGTCACCACGTGTTGCGGAAGGCTCACGCCCGGGTGGATCTGGTGAATTCTGCCACAGCAAAGGTGTGCACTTTTTTTATTGAAAAGTTCTGTGTTTGAAAAACAAGAAGACACTTATTATTTGTTCTGTAATCCTATCTTAACAGTGATGGGGACAAAAATAAAGCAATGAGTGTACATTACAATGTAAAAAAGCTGCTTTGTTGTTGTAATTTAACATGCTTTGCTTATATTTAACAGTATCTGCTCTCTCCTCTGATATCCAAACACAGCTTCTGTCATCACCTTCCTGCTTTTCTCAACCTCAGTTTGAACTCAGAATTTCAATTTAGAAGTGCAGCTCTCTCTGTTTGGGTTGAGGGAATGACTCTTGCTACTAAGAGACTCCTGTCAAGAGAGAATCCCAGCCATAAATCATTCACAATGTAAAGGGAGAGGAAATTTGTAAGAAGGGCAGGAGCAGAGAAACAACATTTTGATTTTTAACATCCTGTCAGGTGCTACATTCTGAACAGCTGTTTTTTTTTCTCTTCCCTGCATGCTTGTTTCCCTGGCAGAATGGTGGAATATATATTTTAGCAAACCAGAAGGGCTGTGATGGTGATCGTCTGTATTATGACGGCTGTGCAATGATTTCCATGAATGGAGAAACAGTTGCACAAGGATCCCAGTTCTCACTCGATGATGTGGTAATGTATTCACCCCGTAGCTGCTAGGACACTTATGCTCAACACTTCCCAAACATTCCAGATCTATGTCCACATCTCTAGACTAAAAAGGGTGTATTTTAATTATGCTGTTCACACTAGATCCGAGTGTTTTCCTAGTCAGATTACCTACAGTAGCTCTCCTGCTTTTGTGATGAAGGAAGTATTGTCACAGTGGAAGAACTTCATGAAAATAATTTTGTATGCAATCACCATGAGGAGGAGAGACCCTGTTAATTGAGATTCCCTTATTTAAAAGAAGAAAGGGCAAAGACTGCAATGTTCTAATCATGACCCAGTTTTGTGGACACAAGGTTTCACTTTGATTTCAGAAAATAGTAGATTTGTCATCTAGCTTTCCTCACATTATGTGCAAGCTCTTTCCCCAGTAACATTTCTTACCTTTTCCTTTGCCACAGCTGATGCTGAATCTTTTGCCAAGCATTGTTTATCTGTTTGTGTAGAGTGATCTAATGTTAAAAGCCTTTCCACAGGAGGTGCTGGTTGCCACTCTGGACCTGGAAGATGTTCGAAGTTACAGAGCAGAGATTTCATCTCGTAACTTGGCGGTAAGAACTCTTTGTGTTTGTAAACTGTGCCAAGTTTGAATAGTTATTGGATGTTAGAAGTATTTGCATGTCTTGATTTTCACAGTATCTTAGAGAGCTGTGTTAAAATTGGTGTCTTCTGAATTCTTCTGTACTATTGCTTAGGCAAGTAAAGTGAATCCTTATCCCAGGGTAAAGGTGAACTTTGCTCTGTCGTGTCCTGGTGATTTAGCTGTTCCTACTTGTATGCCAATCCAGTGGAGACACTACAGTCCTGAGGAGGAGATCAGGTAATCAAATGCTGAATCTGTTGCTTGAAAATTATTTTGATTTTAAAAAAACCCCAAAAAACAACAAAACTCAAAGAGATAGATATAAGATGTTGTTCAGATTTAAGTTAAGGAAATCTCTCATTGGAAGACCACAGTAAATATGTTGACTTGCTTAGGTGTTATTCCCTAACTTTCTTAGAACAATCATGTTCTGTAATTTCAGTCTTGGACCTGCATGTTGGCTCTGGGACTATTTAAGACGCAGCAAACAGGTAAGAACAACTGGGTTAGTTTTTCCCTTGGCATACACAGCTCCTTTTGTGCCACAGGCACAATCCAAATTGCTTTTCTGTGCTGCTGGTAACCCAAACTGCTGTTAGTCCAAGGTGCAAAGTTTGAGTTTTTCACTGGTAGCTCAGTCAGACTTAAAAATTGTATTGTGTCAGTCTATTCAGTATGCTCTGTGCACCCTTCCCTTAGGAACTGTGCTTTCTTGAGTGCAGCAGAGTGACATGAAGTAGTCATTCAGTGTAATAGTAAAGTACATATAAAAAATGTAATCCTTTTTATTAGCATTTCTGTCTTACTAGAGGGTAAAGACAACTGGATTTTTTTCTAGGCAAAGTGTTTTACACTGACTACGTGTTTGATTACCCACTTGATGAGAGTTTCAAATTATTTGCTCTGGGTGGTTTGTTCTCTTTTTTCCCAGTAGAATATAAACCTTGAACAATATGAAGCCTTGAAAATGCCTGTTGTTCTTCTACAGAAGTGTGTTTCTGAGTGGTACAATATGTATTTTTTTCCTAATTTTGCTATGTGGATCCTCTTCCTTGCTCTGTTTTCAAGGCAGGATTTCTCCTACCTCTGAGTGGTGGAATTGACAGCTCTGCTACAGCTTG
This sequence comes from Hypocryptadius cinnamomeus, assembly GCA_013400635.1. NCBI lineage: Eukaryota > Metazoa > Chordata > Aves > Passeriformes > Zosteropidae > Hypocryptadius > Hypocryptadius cinnamomeus. Next base: position 16,633 of record VYZP01014140.1, read on the forward strand.
CATAGTGTATTCCATGTGTCACCAGGTTTGCCTGGCAGTCAAGAAGGGCAGTAAGTAGATCTGTGTGTCTGGCCAGCTGTGTTTACTAATGGTTATGGATAAGTTAATATTAGCTGGGTATTTGTAGTTAATATTAGCTGCAAGAGCTTATTAATGGCAGACCTTTTTTGTGTCAGTCTAATGGATTCCTTTGTATCTCTTCAGAAATTCCAGTGAAAATGTGTGTCCAAATTCGGATTCTCTGAATTGGCATAATAGTTTCCGTTTTGGGTTTAAGAATTGGATGTGGAACTCAGACTAGTTTCTGTCTAGACTATTGTTCAAATGATGGCTGATGTAGTCTTCAGTTTATTCTGATAATTTTCCCCTTCTATTAAAAGCAGCACTACAAAGCATGGTTAGGAATGATTTAAGTTCTTTAAGTTCTGGCTTTAAGCAGACTTCATGTTTTTAGCTAAGTCTTTGTACATACTGGATCGTGTTTTCTATGAAAATTCTTCAGTAGACCTAAAGGATTTAAAATGTCTGTGCTCAAAATCAGAAGCAAAATCAGTAATTCCTTTATTTGATACATGAAAATTTTTTTGGGAAGTTAGATGTAGTAATCTTATTTGTCATGGGCACTGTAAAGCTTAATTGGAATACAAGGGATGTACAAGATATTTGCATATCCTGCAAAGGGAGGAGCACAATAATTTCCACTCCTGTTCTGTTGCTTCTGCTCTGTCCTCAGATGCAGATGTGCTGGCTGATGCACGCAGGATTGTGAATGATGAGACCTACATCCCTGAGGATCCTCGGGAATTCTGCAAGCGTGTCCTCACCACTTGTTACATGGCTAGTGAGAACTCCTCCCAGGATTCCTGCGACAGGGCCAAACTGCTGGCTGAGCAAATAGGCAGGTACAAGATCAGAAGTGGTGGGAAAAAACATCATGTTCTGGCAAAGATTTACATCTTAAACATTCAGACTCGAAAAGGGGAAAAAAATAAGAGAGGAATAGGAGGTGGGTTAAGTAGGAATGCTAGACATGTTATTACTAAAGTGTTAAAGTGATGCAAACTTAGAAGCGTTTGGCAAAGGACATGGAATTTTGGAAACTGACTGAAAAGTGTTATTCTTTCCTAAGTTTCTTCCTACCAGATCTGAGATTCAGCAGCTTTAACACCTCATTTGATGGGTGGATTTTTGGTGGTTTTTTCTATTTTATATGGTCAGATTGTGCTGGCTGAGTCACTTGTGCTTGAATTGTTCTCAGCTACCACATCAACCTGAACATCGATGCGGCTGTGAAAGCTGTTGTGGGGATCTTCAGTGTGGTGACAGGTCGAACGCCCCGCTTTTCTGTCTATGGAGGGAGCAGCAGAGAGAGCCTGGCACTCCAGAATGTGCAGGTGTGTGTCCTGTAGACTGAATCAGGTCACACTCTTCTGGTTCTGTGGGTTTTGGTTTGATTTTTTTTGGTTTTCCAGCCTAACCAGCAACTCTGCTTTAGTTCTGAGTGTTGGTTATCCTGTTCGATAGTTTTTCTTAATTTGAGGACTTGATCTTTCTCTCTCTGTTACTGGAGAAATACAGCTGTTTGCTCTGCAAGCAAACATTGAATTCTTTGTCAGCTTTTTGGCAACAGGAGAGGTTTAAGTCACAGAGGAGTGTGGATATTTGCTTAACATCACCAACAATTGCTGCTGGAGCTGGAGGCTGGATCCCAGGTTGGTTTGGCATTGCTGCCATCCTTAGAAAAAGCTGAATTTCAGAATGGGGACAAAAGCAATGTAAACTTTTTACAAATGTTTTCTGTTAGACTAGAGGGATTTATTTACTCTATAAAAGGATATGGTTTATCTGCATGCTTCATCCATCATGGATCCTTGTTAGTGCTATCAGAGGTAGCAAATGGCAACTACTCCCCAGTCTGCAGTTGGCCAGGAGAAACTTCCTCAGTCTGTGGCAGTAGCAGACACTGAACCTGGATTTCCTGGCTGTGTTCAGCAATTTCTCCACAAGACTATCCTTCTTGCAGTCATGCTTACCCTGCCCACATTTTTTATTCATGAGCTTGTTTAGACAATTGATTAATAAAGTGACTGGGGAGAAATCACTCTGCTATGTAAATTTTGCTTTCCTTTTCATTTTGCTTTGCAGGCTAGAATAAGAATGGTCCTTGCCTACCTGTTTGCTCAGCTGACACTGTGGGTTCGTGGGATGCCAGGGGGACTGCTGGTGCTGGGATCAGCCAATGTGGATGAAAGGTTGGTGAAAATTGGGAATCCAAACCCATGTGGAACAGGTCACTGTCATTTCCTGCAACTCTACCAAATACCTCTGTAAATTATTACCCAGAAGAGGTAACAACCTAAGAATGCACTGGTAACAGTGAAATTAATGAAAATAGTTAAATCAGCTTGAATGGGGAATTGTGTATTTTTCAGAGGTGTAGCCAAAGTATTGCTATAGCTTTCCCATAAAATGCTGTTTTCAGTAGAGCTTACCTGTGCATTCACTAGGCTAACTTCCCAGTTTGTTGAATTTTCGATTACTGTATTAGGAATGAAGATGTGAACTTTGAGCTGAAAAAGCAGTCCTTAAAATCTGGAGTACTGTTACTAGCGCTAATATTTGAAGATTAAAGCAATCCCTTTAAGACGTGGGAGTGGTAACCTCTAAAGCTGTGAGAGTACTGTGTGCTGGTTGTGTGGGTGTTTTGAGATTTATTGTTTTAATTAGTCAGCAGAGTATTTTAATTTTTTTGCACATATTGCCTCAGCATGGATAGTTTTGCAGTGCTTTATGATTGTTTAAAGTATCATCTTCTGGAAATTTCAGGGCTTTAGGATAGCCCTGCTGCAATTAAGTATGTTGCACTTTAGGTATACATATGTTACTAATCTTCAGTCTGGTTCTCCCTTTCTTCATGCTACATACAAATTCTCTATAGTGTCAAGGGTTATATATTATGCTGCAGTTACATTATTATTAACTGTTGCTGTATAAAATTTCGTATTTTGCTCAGTCTCCGTGGTTATTTGACCAAGTACGACTGCTCCAGTGCTGATATCAACCCCATTGGTGGCATCAGCAAGACTGATTTGAAGAATTTCATCCAGTACTGCATTGAAAACTTCCAGCTCATGGCCCTCAGGAGGTGAGCAATGATTCAGTGACTGTGTTTGCTCATTCCACTGGAGGAACTGTCTGAGCCAGGTGCTTCATTTTTTGGGATGAAGCACTGTTTTAACAAACCAACACTCATAAGACTGCATGGAATCCATGCTTTTCCTTTTGCCTCTCCCTTACAGTATAATGTCAGCTCCACCCACTGCCGAGTTGGAGCCCCTGGTGGATGGACAAGTGGCTCAAACTGATGAGGTAATAATGGGCAGTGCCTTTAAAATGCTTTAAGCCTTACCCCAAAATCTGAGGTTTATCCCATAGCTGTAGTTTACTCTTATATGTAACCATGCTTACTGACAGGCATGTTTATAACCAGTCTTAAAGGTGCCAACAAGGCATTAGTTCCCCACACCTGCCCTGTATGTGTTGACAATAGTTTCCAAACCAGCAAATTAACATTTTTGAATTATTTTAGATTTTTGGGCACCTAGAAGGATGGGTGTTGTAAAATGCAGTTTGTTTTATGGCTTTTTTAATAACAAAAGAAAGTAATTTGCTATGAAAATGACTGGTGGCAAAGCACTCTTCTCCCCACATCCTTCTCTTTGCAAAGGAGAGGACTGATAAAACTACATCTGTGGCCCCCAATCTTCCAATTCAGAGAGATTCTGAATTCAGAGTGGTTTTTTTTTTTTATTTCTGCTCATAGTATTACTATGTCTTTTTGACATTGACAATATTATTTTGGTATTTCTTTGATTTAACTGGGTTATTTTAATTGCTCCATGAAAGTATTCATTAAAATTTGCATATTTAAGATTTTCTTTGTCTTTCTGTGTGTGTTTTCAGGCAGATATGGGGATGACATATGCAGAGCTCTCAATCTATGGGAAATTAAGGAAAATTGCAAAGGCTGGACCATACAGTATGTTCTGTAAGCTGATTAGTATATGGAAGGAAATTTTTACTCCAAGAGAGGTAATATACCAAAGAGAAAAAAATATCAAATAGTTTAATGCTATTGCCAAAATAGAGTATGTTTGGAGAAAGGTCAGGTTCCTTTTAACTGAAAGTAATAGTTTCATTATTTTGTGTTTAGAGATTATTCTACAGGTGCAGCAGAATATGCTAGAAAAGCTGGCCTGCATCTCTTAAATGGAGCTTGTTGTCTTGTGCTGCAAATTGTTAAAACAATTGTTAATTGGATAATTTGAAAACAATTACTTCAGAATTATACCTCAGGGAAAATTGTTCTCTAAAATACAGATGACCAACTACTCTTGAAGCCTTTGGTTATGTGTTCTGAGACAAAAAATGGCTCTTGCTTTGAAAGAGTACCTAGACCATGTAAAAGTAGAAAACTGTCTCCAAAATACTGTGCTCCTCTCAGTTTTTAAATTAAAGTACTAAGAAACTTCATCTGGTTAAAAGCTACATTCTTTGTACACCAGGTGGCATCCAAGGTTAAGCACTTCTTCAGGATGTATTCAGTCAACAGGCACAAAATGACCACCCTCACTCCTTCCTACCATGCTGAAAACTACAGTCCAGATGACAACCGCTTTGACCTGAGGCCTTTCCTCTACAACACCTCGTGGTCCTGGCAGTTCAGGTGTATAGACAAACAGGTAAATGCCTTCTGCGTCTGGAACGATTTTATGTTCAAATTATTCAAAGTGGGTCAAGCCTGATTCCAGTGAATCTCCAGTAAAAGAAAACTAACATTTAGGGTAGCAGTTATTACAGAAATAACTGTGATTGTTCTTTTCACATAACTGTGAGGTTAAATCCCCTGATTTCAGTGTAGGTTGTTTAGGTTCTTTTTTGTCATACTGCTATGAAAACAAGAACAAGGAAAAATAAAAGAATATGTGTACTGAAGACAGAAAGTAATAGGTGTACCCAGACTCATGAAGTCCTATGCTAATGGGAGAAACAGGCTTTTGTGTTTTGATTTCAGTTCAGGACCTGTCTGAAGGGATCTGCTTAATTGCAGAATTAAGACTTGACCTACATCAGTGTGGGGAAAGACAGTGTAAGAGGCAGCAATTCACTGTGAGTGCTTCTCCCAGCTGCTTCTGCAACAATTCCTTTTTTGAATCTCAAGTTAGTTGACTGACAAATTCATGTTTGCTCAAACATAGCAGTAGTAATGGTACCATGCTCAGTTTGAGCACTGAGATGGGGAGGGGCCCAGGCGATTATTGGAACGATGCTTAACTTTTTATAGTTTTTAGCCACCCCTTCAAACTTATTTTTAATGCCTCTTTTATGGCACAAATGCTGGAGTGAAGAATTTTAGCACTTGTAAGTTTTTTCTGCCAGAGATTTTACACCCCAGTTGCTTTTAAGAATATGTTTATACATGTAATAAAATAGTAATTCCTTCATCTGTGAAATGCCAGACATGTTGTAATAGTATTTTACTACCTTGAAACCTGGGATAAAAGCTACCATGTGCAGTACTTTATTGTAAAGTATATATAGTGGGGGATTTTTTACATCATTTTGGACTTTTTTCCACTGAAGTCTGTTGTCATCTTATTGCAAAAGCACCATACCTTCTTGGTGATTTCTTCTGGGCAGCTCCTCACAGCACTAACTCCTTCTTCACAGCACAACCGACAAACTCTAACTAACATCTGGACCAGCCAACCTACTCTTCTACAACACCCATCCTAATTGGACCTAGCTGTGGCCTATTAAGGGCAGGCCTGTTCCTAATTCTTGATAATTAACACAGCTGTAACCCCTTAGGGGTGAGATTACCTTCATCACTGTCTCTATTCTCCTACTTTCCATCCACCCACAGAAGTCCAGGACAAAAGTTACTTTGGTCTCAGTGGGAGTCAGGCAAAATGTTTTTGTAGGGTCTGGACCAAGATGTAATTATTTTATGCTTACAGTAAATGTGATTAAGATCTTTTAATGATGCAGATATTGTTACATTCTCTAAGTAGATTCGTTGTGCTCTCAGAGCAGTTGTGCTCTGCAAGGCTAGTGGCCGTTGCAACTTATTCCTGGAAACCAGGAGGCAAGTTTGGGGAAGATTTTATTGTGTAGATAAGAGTAACCTGAACTGATAACTCCTGCAGCTCTTTGCAAGACTGGAAGACGGTAACTTGCAGTAGTTTGAGTCAAATCTGCCCTATTCAAGAAAAGCAATACACAAACAGTTTCTTCTTACTGTAGATGTTCAGCACAATTGTAATTCTGAAGAGAATCACTCTCTAGGACACTGATGATTCTGCTTCTGGGACTCAATCTGCACTTAAGATTTTTCTGGCATAGTAACAGGACTGTGAAAATATGGCATAAACTTGACATAAAACCCACCTTTAGTTAGGTAATGCCAGGTTTTCCTGTAGGAGAGTCATGTTACAGCTCGAGCTCATTTGTGAATGGAAACAATTTGGAGTGCTAATGCTAGAGATATCTGTTGGATTTGTAGAAAGTACTTTTCTGCTTTGGAATGTCTGTAGTATAGTCAAGCCAGTTTAGTTATGCCAGCCACTCATTTTTAGTGCAAAATTCCCTTTGCATTTGCTGCAGAAGGAACAGGGGTAAAAGGAATTTAAGATCATAGCATTTGCTTGTAATTACCAGATTTGCTCTTGGAGTCTTAATGTCATTCAGCTCTACCTGGCCGAGGGGGTCCCTAGGAGCTCTGGCAGTGCTGTCTGTGGCTTCTGCCTTAGAGCTGTGTCTGAAGTAAAGGATTTGTGGTCAGAGCACAAATTATGCACTTCCAGGTGCCAAAATATCCACTGGGATTTTAATAGCTGTCATAATTCAGAGGAACTGTGATGCAGCTCAGAAGAAAGCTGGCACATCTACCTGCAAGGATGAGATATCTGCAAGCCATCTTCTGCTTTTTCAAGCGTTACACTGCAAGATTAGTTGCATTTGGTCAATCCAAAAGATTTATCCACTTCATAAAAACCTTTGTGTGTCTCTTTTACAACCAGTAGGAGATGTTGATGGAAGAAGCAGCTTATTTTTGCTACTGAATTAGTTTCTTTTTTACTTGCAGGTATCCAAGCTAGAAAAAAATGAAGGAACTTCTGTAGTTGAAGATATGGACTGACTTCCTGTCTTGTTTAATGGTGGTAATTAATTTGCCAAACAGAATGTTCAAAACTGGATTATAATGTGATAATGAGCAGGGATGACCTGCTTAACAGTTCTTGAACTGACTGTTGTGATCAATTTTTTTAATTAACTCCCTGTTTTACTCTCAATATACTTAAACTGTAGTTTGGCTAAGAGATCATTTATTAAGGATTTTCTTCAACTTCTTGAGTTAATTGCCTTTAATTTAAAAACTCACCTTACTTTGCAATGAACTTGTAATTTTGTCATGCTAATTGACACAGTTCTTATTCTACATGTTTTTTTATTTACCTGGCACTGGCTTTGTAGACTGGTCCAGTGTTTTGAGTGACCACAAAGTGAAACTCAGCAAGGTGTTGGAAGCACGTCTGTCTTGAAGCAGAGGGGTAATCTTCATATTAGTGGGGTTGAATTTAGAGTTCAGTTTCTTGTTTTGTTTGAATATTGCAGAATGAAGTATAAAACCAGTGTCCTCTGAGCTCAATTAGAATGTTATCCACATCCCACCTACAGTTTGCAAAAACTTAATTTTTCATTTCACGTCTTCAACCTGATCTTTTAAATTTGTTCAGTGCTGTGGAGCAATAAAAAAGGATGGGCTTGTTCCTTTGTCTGAGGCCCTTTTCTGCCTTTTCATTTAATGTTTAGCTGTTCCCATTTCTTTTTTAAACTTTGATTTGAAAGGTGCACTTCTAATAGGGAAAACAAGAAATGCATTTCTGCAGTTCTGGGCAAACAATATTCTTAACTGCAACAACAGGAGAGCTCAGGCCCAGTGAGACTTCTGCTAAAATAGTCTTTCATTGTGCTAGTAGAAAATGTCTGCTAAAAAGAGCACATTCTCCAAATTTGTTTTCCACAACTTGGGACTTGATTCACTTGGAGTTAAAGATGCTGCAAGAAGAATGGAAAACCCCAGCTGCGATTTGCCTTCCTTCACAGTTAGTTGGGCACTTCCACTTCCAATTCCAGCTAGAGGGAGTGGATGAATTCTGAAGAGAAGTTCAAAAATTTGTTGTATATTTGAAGACCTATTTCTTTGTTTCCTCCGGAAGTTACCGGTTTCTCTTTCTGGACAATCACAGAAGAGGAAAGAGGAGACATTTGCTTTCATTCAAATAAAAAGTAATAGCCCATACGTCTCCTGTGTTGTTACAGTTAGTGTTAAGTGTTGTTACCCTAACTATTTCAGACACTTTTCTTTTTTAACAATGGCATTTACAGCACATGTACAAATTGCATTTTATTTCTTGCCTGCTAATGCTGACTACAGACTGTACCAGGTCACTCCTATTTTCCTTTTACTATCCAGAAATTTTCACTGGGTCTGTTCCATCTGATGCCTCTAGTTCAACTGTTATCAACACTTAACTCCAATGTTATCAGTGCATTGTTGCCGACTGAGAATGGGAAATAATTCTAATGTCTAGCTGATGATGTTCACTTTTTACTGGAGACAACTTGTATTGGGTTTGTGTGGCTAGGTTTTAGTGGCAGGGGGGATGCTACAGAAGTGGCTTCTTTGAGAAGCTCCTGGAAACTTCCTGCATATCCAGCAGAGCCGATCCCAGCTGGCTCCAGGATGGGCCAAGGCCAAGCCAACCAGTGATGTGAGTAATGCCTCTGATAACAGATTTAATAAGGAGGAAAAGGTATTGTGCAGAAGTAATTGCAGCCAGAGAAGAGCAGGGTGAGAACATGCGAGGGGAACAGCCCTGCAGATGCCCAGGTCAGGGCAGAAGGAGGAGCAGGAGCTGCTCCAGGCGCTGGAGCTGAGATTCCCCTGCAGCCCCTGGTGAGGCAGGTGTGTCCCTGCAGCCCATGGAGGGCACAGGGATGCACAGATCCACCTGCAGCCCATGGAGGAGCCCACACCAGAGCAGGGGGATGCCCAAGGAGGCTATGAACCTATGGGAAGCCCATGCTGGAGCAGGGTCCTGGCAGGGACCTGTGGAGGAGATGGGAGCCCATGCTGGAGCAGGTGTCCTGGTAGGACTTGTGGTACTGCAGGAAACCCAGAACAGGCTGTTCCTGAAGAACTGCAGCCCGTGGGAAGGACTCGTGTTGGAAAAGTTTGTGGAGGACTGTTCTCTGTGGGAGGGAAGCCCCCACGCTGAAGGAGCAGAAGGACTCATTGCCCTGAGGAGGAAGCAGTGGCAAAAGCAACAAGAACTGCTCCATAACCCCATACCCTGCCTCACTATGCCAGTGAGAGAGAGGGGTAGAAAATCAGGTATAAGTTTAAGCCTGGGAAGGAGGGAGGGCTGGGTTGTCTTTAGGATTAGCTTTATTTCTCATTATCCTGTTTCATTATGGTTGGTAGTAAATTCAAATAATTTTGCTATGTAGGTTCTGTTTTGCCTATGATGGTATTCAGTGAGTGACCTCTCCCTGTGCTTAATTCATATTTTCTCTCCATGTCCAGCTGAGGAGGGGAGTGATGGAGCAGCCCAGGTCAATCCATTGCACAACCATTATGGTAAAGATAACATCAAAGAATTTTCATTTTTATCTTCAGCTGGATTTCACCCTGACTTATTTGGAAGTCAGTGTTAAACTTATTTTTTGACTAAACAGTAGTGCAGATGAAAGCAAAAGCTACCCCATTGCTATTTATCAAACATATATAAAATTATACATGTTCCTCTCAGAGTTAAATAAAGATGGCCCTTAGAGACCAATCAATTTTTTGTCATTTGGCTGAATTTGACACATCATGACTATGAGCTTGTTGTTATCCCTACGTACCATCAGCTCCCTGAAAAGAGAGGTGGCCTATCACAACACCATTGTCCACAGTGCTCCCTGGTCCATGATTTTATTTGCAATTCAACTAGTTCTCACAACGAAGAGTCACCTTATAACAGTCTTGACTAGTAAATGTGTAAAATATTCACTGAAGTAAAGAGCACCCCGTTTGATAAACACGTGTAGCTTTCAATTAAAGAGTAAAGGATGGGTCTACTTTTACTTCCTAGGCTGGATTACTAAAATGAAGGATTGATACACTCTCGTGTTCATCATTATGCTGCCACAGATGCCAGTATGCGGCAGAAAAGCGCTGGCAAATTGTCCTGACGCCTCTTTTGAAATTGCAGCTTTATGAAATTGACCACTGGAAGGGCGTGTGAAGGGGAGCGTGAGAAAAGCAGGCAAGTAGCACAAGTGAAGCATCTTTAACAATGAAAGTAACATGAGTGAAGTTCACGGCTGGTTATGGAATGCCTAGGTGGTTAAATACAAATTAAGTACTTTCTGCGATCAGGGATGTAAATGGTCATTTAGGACTGTGGTATATGCGGGAAGCTGCCCTGAGGCACCCAGCCAGGAGCTTGCAACTAGCCTGAGGCAAAAAAGATGCAATTCCTTATCAGGGATGTTTTTTTTTAAATCCATAAACGGCGTGTGGGATGTGAAAACCCGACACTTTTCTCCCTCACACCCCGCCTACAGTACCCCAGCTCGCCAGGGGCGGGCAGGAAATGGCGCCCAGGGGGGAACGCCGGGGCAGCACCGGGGCAGCGCCGGCTCCGCTCTCCCTCGCAGCCGGTCACATGCGGCGGGCGGAGCCGCCCGGGGCGGGCCGAGCCCAACTCCTCTCCCGCCCCCGGTCCCCTCCCCTCCCGCCCCGTCCTGCCCCATCGCAACCCGGCGGCGGCGTGGTCGGTGGTGCCGATGGAGGCTGGGGCTGAGGCGGAGCCGCTGCTGCCCCCGCGGCGCTGGCGAGCGGGCCGGGGGCTGTGGCGGGAGCGCGGCGGTGCCCGCTCGGCCGCCGAGGACGGTGAGTGCCCAGGGCGGGTGGTGCTCAGGGCTCTGGAGCGGGCGGAGCTCTTGCCTTTCCCGCAGAGCTGGGGCGCTCCTGGGAGCGGGAGGGGCAGGAGGGGCAGGAAGCCCTCCTGGGCTGCTGTGGGGCTCGGCCGCCCTGCCGGGGCTGCTCCCGGCACCTCTGAGGGGGACGGCTCTCAGGGAGTCGCTAGCGCTAGGGCTGCTGCAGCCCCAGGCTTCTTTAGCTCCTTACGTAATTTTAGGGTTTTCCTCTGAAGTGCTGACAAGGTTTTCTTGAACCCGGTGACTGTCGTAGGTCTGACATCTCAATTCTCCCAGGATGGAATCCTTTGAAGACTTCAGGTTCTCTCTTTTCAGAATATTGCATCACCTGAGGAAGCCTTCACTTTTTGTTGCTCTTTTGTGCGGTTCCAGAAGTGCAGCCTGGTCTGGAATGGATTCTGTGTGCCCAAAGCGAGCAGTGCTTTGATCATCACTTGTGACTAAGTGTCACTTGCTGTGACTAAGAGTTACAGAGTAATTTTGGTATCCATGGTGGAATGCATGGAGAAATTGCTATAGTAAACATTTTTGGCTAATTTCCCTGTTTTATTTTTATACTGTGAACAGTCATTTACATTCTGCCCTTCCAAAATCCTTGGTATCAACACTAGTGGCTTGCTGTGTGCTTCCAAGTACCTAAAGCTTTTGCTGTCCTTGCAATCCTTTTAGCTAATGGTTCCTTTAAGCAACTTTTGTTTTTATCTCACTTGTGTGAGGTGTCATTAAAAAAAATCATGTTTTTACTGTGTGCGCCTGGCTTGTCTCCTGTTTGTGCTCAGATCTTTCTTGTGTCATGGTTCGTATCAGGATCAGTACAAATCTGTTCTTGCTGATGCTCAGATAAAGGGTGACATTTAAAAACCGTTTGCAGTCTTTGTAGGAAATTGATGCTGCTGAATCATGTGGGACATAGAATTGTCTGTGACTCTCATCAGTGGTGCTTCTGGCATTGCTTGGTGTGTGTGGGAGGGCATTGTGCTACTGCTGGGATGGACTCTTTCGTGTTGTACCCCAGTTGTGATTGCTGTCTCCTGGGTGGAGATGGTATGAAGTGCTCCTTGGGACTCTTCCCCTCTGTGGGAAGGTTACACTAGCATATCTTTTTCATATCTGGAGTCCTCCTCAGTTTTTTAACTCTTTTTATATCTCTCTCTTTTTTTTTTTTTCTTCCTTATTTTGACTTTAACTACCTTTATTTCTCTTTTTGGCTTAATTGCTAGGTTAGTTCCTGAAAGGTCTTGCTTCAAGTAAACACAAGTGGCTACCCTTTATTTTTTATGTGTCTATCTTCACATAGACTTCTTAATTATGGGTTTTGAAAAGTGACATAGTAACTAATTTAGCAGTATTTTGTTTCAAATTATGGTCTTTCACCCCTTGTTGTGTCTTGAGCTCTGATCTGTTTGGTATGGTAATAGTAGCTCTCGGAAGAAATTTAAAAGCACTAAATTTAGTTCTCATATGACTGTAGATTCCTGCTGGTTTTGGAGGAACAAGATCACTCTAGACTGCAGTATCTTTATTAAACAAAAATAAAAATTGCTATAATAGTAGTGCCTGATTTTCCTGGCTTAGCTTGACTGTATAGTCTGTCAAAGAACCATTTGAATCTCCATTATTTTGTCTATTAGGACTTGTCTCTGTGTAGTTTTGTGATACTTAACTACCAGTGTACTCTGGCTACTTAAACCTAAAAGAGAACCTTTTAACAAAACACAGGTGCATGATGTATTTGATATTATTATTACTTATTTAATGTAATGCACAGTGCTGCTGGCAAGCAGATGTGGCAGGAACACTCCTTCTTTTTGTGTGTGTACAGTGCCCTTTGTAATGAGAACCGTGATTGTGCCCCTTCTGTTAACTGATAAGCAGTTTTATCCAAAGTTTGTTTATCCAAAATACAGCAACTGATTCTTATTTCTTTTTTACTTTATAGGTGCTGGAGCTGATAATGACCTTTATATAAACCAAGCTATAGTATTTATTGAAGATGCAATACAAGTAAGTAACAATTTTTTGTTAGCTTTTATGCTTCCCATGCTGGATGCTTGTCACACACTCTACTAGTTTTTAAGTTCTTCTGTGTTCAGGCAACATTTATAAACCACCATCTCAATTCACAAAGCAAAATCAGAATTCCAAATTCCTGGGGTGTGCAAGTCTCAGTGAACTTCTGCCTAGGAGAAATATAATTTTCCCCACAATGAAGTAATCTCTTTAAGGGTTTCAGAAGACATGCTGGTTTGTGGAGTGATTTTCACGGTGGTTTTTTGTTTGTTTATTTGTTTGGGTTGGTTTGATTGTGGATGTTTTGCTAGTGACTAACCTACTGCTAAGAGAAATTATTTGAGCAAACCCTGTAATTTGCCTCTCAATCTGACTACTTGCACATCTTAAGAGCTGGTAGAAGCTCAAGAGTTTAAGGCTGGCTTCAAGTGTGAAGCTGGAACTCCTCAGCTTCAGCTGACCTTGATGCCTTTTGAAGTCTTGATTCCCTCTTTGTTGCTCCTTTACTGGCCATTACTGCAGGTTCCTAGACCCTGTTTTCTACCAGGCAGTGGGAATGTTGAAGGGCAGCTTTCTTGCTGCAATCTAGGTGGCTTGGCTTTTGGTTGGGAGATTTGTGGGGGTCAGATGTATTTAAGGTGTGGCCACCTTTCTGGAAGCATCTGCTCGGCGGGGGGCAGAGTAAGAACAGCCCAGGAGCTGTCACAGAGGAGGGACATATTTTGTGGATTCCTTGAGAATCACAGGCACTTCCTGATCTGGAATTATATTTTATTCAAAGACATAGGTTGAGGTGTCTTCTATTCAGAATTACTTTGTTTGCATCTTGTGGCCTATTGGAATAGGAAGACAAAAGAAGAGGCATGAATGGAATGAATGTTGGAGAGGGGAATTAAGTGGGTGGACCATTTTGGCAAGTACGTAGAATAGTCACTGAATTATTACAAATGCTGTTATTTGTAATGATGACAGTGCTTGCTTGAGATGACTGGCACACAGTTTAATTGTCTGAGCAGCTCTGTGGTCTTTAGATAGCAGAACTTCTTTACATTCTTGCCCTTTTCACACATGTAGAGTACCTCTGTGGTCATGGGTGACCTGATACTTTAATAATTAATAACATGTACTAATTTGGTTTGCTTTGGTCACTTGATCTTTGCTTTTGAGACAGACTGAATGTAATGAATTAGCCTTTTTGTTCCTGCCTTCAGTACCGATCTATAAATCACCGTGTGGACTCCAAATCCCTGTGGCTTTATCGATGGTACTATTCCAGGACTTGCCAGTGGTAAGAACTTGGTAATTCTCTTTGCTTTTTTGTTTAGGAGTTAGTCTTCTTGAAAAACTACTCTTCCTCTTTATTACTTGTTAGATAATTAGATAATTGTGTTTTTATCTTCATAAGAACTTATTCTGGGAAGCAAGTAAGTTCTTACAACCAATGTGAACATGATAGAAGTGGATAGCAGAAAATTTTATGGAAGTATGATGACATAGATGGCTCTTTGGAAACAGCCACAGAATTATTGTATGAGTGGACTAATTAGCATGATTTAAAGCACTGTGCCTTAAGGGTTTTCAAAGTGTCTGTTTCTAAACATGTTGGATACCAGCAAGATTGTTTGCTGCTGTTGGTTTCAAAAGGTCACCACCTCAGGTTATTTGGTGGTCAGCAGTTACATCTTCAATGCAGGCAACAACATGCTAGTCAAGTGCTGTCTTGTGGTCTAACCCATTTGAGTGAAATATGGTATCCTAAAGCTTGGTTTACTTCAAAGAAAATAGCTTTACTGTAAGTGTTTTGCTATTATTTTGACTCATTTTGTGACTGTTTTATGGGGTTTGTTTTGGGGTGGTGTTTTTTCGTACTTTTTTTTATGGTTTTGTTGGTTTTATTTTTGATTTAATCTCTGTCCAAACAGGATTTTGAGCTTAACCATTACTGTAATCTTGGCTTTGGCTTTCGTTGAAGAGCCTTCCTCACTCACCATCACGTCTGATGTGCGCTACCGCCTTCCCGCCTGGAATCCTCCCTGTGGCCTCACGGAGAGCATGGAGCTGCTCTGCTTCCTGGTGTTCGTAGCTGATGTGTCTGTGAAGGTGAGCATCTCCTTCATCTGGTACTGAATGAAGCAGTAGGTGTGTGGTAGAATTGTTTTTCAAATCTTGAGTTTGCAGGATGAAATTGCCTTGCTTTATTAGAGGCTCATTTCAGGAGAAATTAGCAAGTGTATATTTACTTAATTAAGACATTTATTCCCTTTTTTTTAACCTAATTTTCCTAATTGAGTGAAATAAAATGAAATAAATTTTGCTGAGAGTGCAAGTGTTTTGGCTGAGCTGCTTGTATTAGGTTATAAAATCAGGGCATGTAATAAATATGTGTCAGTTCATTTACACAAAATAAAAGTTGTCAGAAACTGACCTTTCTTAGGATACTTATTTCTGGAAAATCCCTTTTTTATGTTTATTAAGTGGAGAATTTTCTTGGATTCAAAGGATTTCTCTTGCGTGACCTTTGTGCAACTTTTACTTTTGCTGACCTTTATTTAGTTCTTGTAGAAAAAAAATCTCTCAACAATGTATTTTTGTTTGGATTTTGGAGAGCTTTTTAAGAGCACTAATGTAAAATTGCAGATACTTGGAAAAAAATTGGTGCTGACTTATTAGGATATTGGATTTTATTATTAAAGTAAGTTATGGTTGTTCTTTTTTTTCCCTTGTCCAGAGTTACTTAATTGGATGGAAAGAATTTTGGAAAAATAAATGGCTAATGGCTTATATACTGACATTAATCGTTTCCCTTGCTGATTGGATCGTGTCACTGAGTTTTTTCTGCAAAGAGGTAAGAACAGCTTTACTTTGGTCTTTCATAACTGGATAATTCACTGAAGCACCGAAAAAGTTTGGTGTAATGTAGCTCAGTAAAGAATTCTATTTGATTCTTAATGTAAATTTTGTGTTTGTTAGTAAAATTAAATAGCACTCATTGCTTTAGTTTGTCAGCAATTGAAGAGTGCAGGGAAAACTTACTGCCTGGCACCAATTTTTTCATGTAATTGGAGAATTATGTGCTTAACTCGGCTGAATGGCAAAGCCTCTGAAGTATAAGAAAAAGGTAATTAAAAAGGTAATTAGGTAGTTTAACATCTGCTTTCTAACCCGAAGCTGTGCTGTGTTCGAAACAGCTGTGTCCTGAGAAGAATATCGAGTTTGGAAATGGTTCTAGAAGTGCCCTCCTTGATGTAATACTGCACTCTCCCAGTTGGTTTTGTCTGCCACAGATTTACATTAAATTAGTTGTTGTGCACTTGCAATCCTAGTTAAGAAAACACTAGTGTGGTAAAAATACTGGGAAGTGAATGAGAGAGACGTGATCTTAAAATATGAAATCTTGAGGTGTGATGGTGGACAGGGAGTTTGAACAGGAGTCTCCCAACACAAAGCAGTGGCAGAAGGAGCAGTCGAACTGCTGGGATGGATGAACAAGAGAATAGAAATAAAGAAAGTAATTTTTATGGGTTTTTTTTGCTGCTAAGTGTGGCCCACAGAAGACTGATCCTAAAATGCAAGATGCTGAAACGCTTGAAGTAGCAAATAAGTGACAGGAATAACTTGAAGGCTTGCAAATGTGTTGACTGCAAGAATCAAAAAGATTATTTGCTGCAGTGTTGTGGGGAAAAAAGCACTTAACAGCTTGAGTCTTGTCAGAGACAGACAGGACAAACTGCTAAGTAATTACCAGGCCCTTTAGTTATAAAACAGTCTGAAAATTGAAGTTAAGCACTTATTTTTAGAATATAGATTTGTTTTTATGGACAGTAGCTCTCTATTAATCCCTTTCTTGAGATGAACCTTGGCAGAAAATACAAAAATGCTATATCTCTTGCCTGATTGTTATGTCTACTGAGCAGTAAAGCTAGATTGTTTCCAATTAGTGGCCCGATGAAATGTCAATTTGTGTTTTTAAAGCAATCTCTCCTCATTTTAATGAGCTGTGGAATCTTTTTTGGTGTTTTGTGAGCTCAGAAGAGCAGAGCTCAGTTCTTTTCTGTTCCACTGTTGGCTTAGTCAATGTGTGTGTCCAGTGCTTTCTGACAAACTTGCATTCAAAATAGTTGAGCTGCCAGTCTTGCAGGAACTCAGTGTCTGATCTGTTGTTTTTTGCAGAGTGTGAGAATAAGAAGAATCCTTCGCCCATTCTTTCTCCTCCAGAATTCTTCTATGATGAAGAAAACATTAAAAAGTATCAACAGCACATTGCCTGAAATGGCGAGGTGGGTTATAGCACAGAAAACATCCTTTCACAGACTGGCTGGTAGCAGGCAGGTTGTTGTCCTTTGAGTTCTGGTGTGGGGCATCTGAGCAGCTTCCTTCTGGATCAGGTAGCTAAGTGCTCAGTGAGATCAGGTCACAGAGGGTGAAGGTTGTGGTAACTTTTTGATTCCCCTTAGTCTGTACAGGATCTCTAGACTTTGACATGACTGTGTGTGTGACATTGTTTTTTTTAATGCTAGTCGAGTGGGAGGTTTTGATTCTGCTTTTCTAAGCCCTTTTGTAAGGGAAGAACTGAGACACATAAGTGTGATTTTTATTTTGTATCAAAACTCACATCTCCTCCTGTTATCTCCATATAACTTCTTAAAAACACCCCTGGTTTTCTTTATGTGGCATAATTTTGCATTTTTAGCAGAGGATATTAAGAATAAGATAAAGTTACTGTTAATACTTTGATATATTTGTTTTCCAACAGTGTTCTTCTACTACTGGCTGTTCATCTGTCTCTCTTCACCATGTTTGCCATGCTGCTCTTTGCTCGAACAAAGGTAATCAGTTCTCTGGCTGCTTTGGTAGATCTGGGTGCCTTTTTTCTGTGCTTGCACAGCTGCTTCTTGTCTAGTTTTATAGTCAAACTAGTGAAACTTGTTTTCCCTGAAACAGGTCACGTTGTCAGATGTGCTGAGATGAGTTTGAAGTCCATTTGGAGAGCTTTAACATGTGCATAGTATCATATGTGCAGGAGACTTCCTTATACGTTTACCCAGTTTGATCCCTTGAGTTACTTTCTCTGCTTTTGTTGAAACCTTCTGTGCTGTTCTGTCTCCAAAGCTCTCATCACTCTTTCGTTTATATTATCACTCATTTATTTTTTTTTCTCTTCCCTATCTAGCTTTTTGCTAACTTTAGTTTCTTCTGTGTTTTCTCGCTTTTCAATATTGGTATTCCTACCAGGCCATGCTCTGGTAGGTTTTTGCCTGTACTAGTTTTGGTTTCTGATCCCTTTGGGTTTTCCTCTTGTTTTTCTCTTCTTGCTTCTGAAAAGCAAAATTGAAATTTTGTGGTTAAAATAATTTTTGTGTTCCGGTAATCTTGATATGTTCCTTCTCTTCTAGACTTCCTTTTATCTTAATTTATCACAGTCAGATTATTTGGGGTTTTTTTCATTCTTACTTTTTAAAGCCTTCCATAAATATGTTACTGTAAATGCAACAATTTCTTGCATACTTCTCGCAGTAATTTTGGTCCTATCCTTAATCTCAGTTTTGCACCTTCATTTCTGCTGTAATTTGCACTTGAGCCAGCTTCTGGTCTTCCTCATGATCAGCAAATTCCCTGAATTCCCATGTTACAGAATTTTTGGAATTAGAAGCAGAGGTCTGTTTTCCCACTGTTAGTTGCCTTCTGGACCTTTGTATTATCTCTGTTTGTCACATCTAATTTCAGCTATGAGCTTCCCCAGCAGATGGATATTTATAACTTGTATACCTAAACTAATCACTTGTGTGTACATTGAGGTAAAAAATAACAAATTAGAGAGTGGACTTTCCTATTTTGGTGTGCTGCTCTGACATCCATACAAACTAATTTTATCTAACATGGCAAATTACTGCAGGCAAGTTCTAAAAGTAGGTTTATTAATGAAATTCATGACTGTTTGCATTATCTTGTGTATGTATTCTAGG